>PVJA010050373.1:0-13321 GCA_004027025.1 Myocastor coypus | reverse complement strand
ACCCCCCCCCCCCCATTTTGTATGATGTCTTTTCCCTCTGCTGGTGGTTTCTGTTACTGTGCAGAAGCTTTATAATTCAGTGTGATTCCATTTGCGCATTCTTGGCATTATTTCTTACATGATTGGGCCTCTGTTCAGAAAGTTTTTGCCTATATCTGTGCCTTTAAGGGTCTTATCTGTATTGTCTTCCAGCAGAATAAAAGAGTACTCTCTTTTGAATATTTCAACATTGATCCTTTTGATTTTAATTTAGTGCACAGTGAAAGATATGGACCTATGTTAAATCTTTTGCATGTGGACTGCCAATTTTGCCAGCCATCGTTTACTAACAAGGCTATCTATCTTCCAGCAAAAGTATTTGGTTTCTTTGTGAATGTAAGGTAATTAAGTATGTAATGAGTGTTTGTGCATCTTCTGTCTTGTTTCCTTGATATATAAGTTTAGGGAGTTTTTTGTTTTGTTTTATTTATTTATTTTTACAATACTATACTGTTTTGTATCACTGTAGCTTTTTAGTATAACTTGAAGTCTTAGATTGTGATGCCTTCTGCCTTGCTCTTGCTGCCCAGAACTGCTTTAGCTATCCTAGATCTCTTTTCCTTTCATATGTGTTTTATGATTGTTTACTCTTGTTCTGGAGTAATGGTACTGATATTTTGGTAGGGATTACATTAAATCTGTGTTAACAGTTTTGAAAGTATGACCATCTTGACTGTATTGGTTCTGCCTATCCAGGAACAAGGAATGTCTTTCCATTTTGATATCCTCTTTGATTTTCTGTTTTCAGGGTGCTATAGTTTCCACTTTCTTATTTAGGTTAATTCCTATGCATTTAATTTTTCTTGATGCTGTTGTGAATGACATTTTTTAAAAACTTGATCAGTGGGTTCATTATTAGTATATAGAAGTGCTACTGATTTTTGCATGTTGATTTTGTATCTAGATTTCTACGAACCACTTAATAGTTTAATCTGAGCGTCAGTGGGACAGCACATTGTTTAGTGTACTGACTAGCCCAAGTGTCATTTGGTCAGGTGTCATTTCAATAATTTTATTCTTGTATTGAATAAATTTGGTAAGATTGTCATTTTTGTATTTTGTGTTATAAAATTGAAAAAATTTTAAGTTTTGGTTATTTTGTATAAGTAATAGGACTGATAGGTGACTTTCTTCTAAGAGTCTTTTAGTGGGTTTTGTGGGATTTTTAAAGTAGAGGTCCTGAGGTCATGACATCTGCAAATAATGATGCTTTAACTTTTTTCCTCTGTCGGTCTGTCTGTCTGTCTGTCTGTCTGTCTGTAAGGGTGGGTCTGGGGATCAAACCACTGTCCCCTGTGCCTGTCTGGGATTGCTGGCACAAGTGCTTAAACCACTGAGCTGACCTGAAAGCCCCCTTCTGCCTAATGCTCTTGCTCGTACTTTGAGTACTGTGTTAAACAGGAGTGGTGATAATGGGCATCCTTTTCCTATTCTTGATTTTAGAGGGAAAACTCTCAGCTATTCTCCATTTAGTATGATATTAGCAGTAGACTTTGCACAAAAAGTTTTTATCACATTGAGATAAGGTCCTTTTATATCTATTTTTTTTTCAGTGTTTTTATTTGGAAGGATGTTGAATTTTGTCAAAGGCATTTTCTCTGTCTATTGAAATGATCATGTGACTTTTGTCTTTGCTTCTGTTTGTATTATGTATTATATTTATGATCTGTGTATGGTGAACCATTCTTTTATCCTTAGGTGAAGCCTACTTGGTCATAATGTATAGTCTTTTTGATAATTTGTTGAATTATATTTGTGAATATCTTGTTGACCAGTTTTGCTCTATATTTATTAAGATTAGTCTATAGTTGTCTCCCAAATGCTGGGATTAGAGGTGTGTACCACGACGCCCGGCTTTTTATTGAGATTTGATAATCATTTTTTTTAATATAGGGTGTCACCTTGTAGTACAGGCTAGTCTTGAACTTTCTCAGGCTCACCTGGAACTCACAGTGATCCTCTTGTCTCAGCCTTCGAAGTGCTGAAATTATAGCTATGTCCTACCATGCCTGGTTGATATTTATATTTTCTGAGTTCTCCAACTTATTGGTGTACAAGTAGTTGTTAATGGTTTTTACTTAATAGCCATGGAAGTAGGTTTGTCATAAATAACTTCAATCAGATTAAGAAAATTTCACTGTATACCCATTTTTCAGAGTTTTTTAAAAATCATAAATAGAGGTTTTTTTCATTTTGTCTAATGCTTCTTCTGCATCAGTTGAGGTAATTGTGTAATTTTTGTCTTTGTTTCTGTTCATGTGATGTATTATATTGACTGATTTGCTTCTATTGAACTATCCCTGCATCCCTGGAATGACTGCTGCTTAGTCACCATATATGATCTTTTTTTTTTTTTATTATTATTGTCTCAGAACCTTTGTTTGTTTATTCACTCATTTTTATGGCTGGCTCAGCCTGCCCTGAGGGCAGGGCTGGCGCAGCATGTGGTGCCGGGGATCGAACCACGGTCCCTGAAGCCGCCCAAGCTTTCCCAAACAGGCGCTTTAGACCACTGAGCCATCCCGCCAGGCCCCACCATATATGATCTTTTGGATGATTTGCTGCATTCTTTTTGCCAGTGTCTTATCGGGGATTTTTGCATCAATGCTCATTAAACAGATTGGCTAGTAGTTCTTTTTGGTTGAATGTTTTTCTGGTTATGGAATAAGGGTAGTGCTTATTCACAGTAGGAGTTTGGGAGTATTCCTTTTCTTCTGATTTCATCAGTTTCTAACTTTCCTGAGTATCACTTAGGCGGGTGTCATTTCAATCATCTGATTCTTCTATTGAACAAATGTGACAAAGTTGTCACTTTTGTATTTTGTGGTATAAAATTAATGAAAAGTATGGATTGGTTCTATATTTCAATAACAGGACTGGTAAGTAGTTATTTCTAAGAGTGTTGGAATTACATCTCTAAAGTTTTTGAAGAATTTGACAGTGAATCTGTTGGGACGTGGACTTTTCTTAGTTGGTACTTTAAAAATTTTTTTTATCTCATTAACTTTTTTGAAAATCAGTAATAATAGTTGGTACTTTTTAGTCTCTTGACTAATATTGTATTATTCAGAACTTTTGTATTATCTTGGTTGATCCTTGGTAGTTCAACTATGCCTAAGAACCTATCCATTTGTTTTGAATTTTCCACTTATTAGTGTATTAATTCTCAAAGTAGTTAACTGTGACCTTGTAGATTTCAGTAGGAACCATTGTGATTTTGCCCTTTTTCATTTCTAATTGCATGGACTTGGGTCTTTTCTTGTAAGATTAGCTTAAGATTTATTTAATTTATTCTTTCAAAGAACCAACTGTTAGATTCATTCATTGTTTGTTTGTTTATTTATTTATTTTCTTGTTTCAGAACCTTTGTTTATTCATTTTTATGGTCAGCTCAGCCCGCCCTGAGGGCAGGGCTGGCTCAGCATGTGGTGCCCGGATTGAACCTCTGTCCCTGAAGCTGCCGCCCAAGCTTTCCCAAGAAGGCGCTTTAGACCACTGAGCCATCCTTCCAGGCTCGTAGATTCATTCATTGTGTCTTTGATTTTTAGTCTCAATGTCATTAATTTCATTCTTCATGCTAGCTTTAAATTTGGATCTTTCTTGTTTTTCTAGGACCTTGAGTTGCATTATTTGGGATTGTTATGCTTTTCTGATATGACCATTCACTGCTATAAACTTTCTTCAGAGGACTGCTTTCATTATGTACCAAAAGTTCTGGTACATTACTTTTGGCATTATCATTTGATTCCAGCAATTATCTAATCTCTTCCTTAATTTCACCTATTATCCATGGGCTAGTCAAGGTATTGTTTAATATTCATGTTTTGTATTTTTTCTATGATTTCTTTTGCTATTGATTTCTAGTTTCTTTGCAGTATGATCTGATAACATGCATGGGTATTTTAGATTCTTTTGTGTTTATTTAAGCATGCTTTATGAGCTAGTGTGTGGTTTATTTGGACAAAGCCTCACGTAATCCTGAGAAGATTGTGTGTTCTGTTGTTGGATACAATGCTCTGTTGATGTCTATTAAGTCAGTTTGTTAGAAAGTGTGATTTTTGATATCTATGGTATTGTTTCATTAATCTTTTGTCTAATTGAACTATGTGTTACAAGGGAGTATAGGAATGTCCCCATTACATTCCAATTGGTGTTTTTATGATTTTTGATGTCCATTAGGATTTGTTTTATGAAGTTGGGTGTGCCAGTGATTGATACCTATGTCTTAGGTTGCTATCTCTTCCTGTTGAATTGTTTCCATTACCAATGTTTAGTGACTTTCTTGGGTTTTTTTGATCAGTTTTCACTGGTAATCTACTTTGTCTGAAATAAAGATAGCTATTTTTTTCAGTTTCCTATTGCATGTTGTTTTCCTTCCTTTGGTTTTCTTTTTTTTCTTTTTTCTTTGTCTTTTTGAGACAGGGTCTTGCTATGCAGTTCAGGCTGGCCTTGAGCTCACTTTTGTAGCCCAGGCTGGTCTCGAACTCACATCAATCCTCCTGCCTCAGCCTCCCAAGTGCTGGGATTACAGGCATGAGCCACCACGCCTGGCTTTTCCTTTGGTTTTCAATCTGTGAGTTTCTTTTTGAATTAAATATGTTTCCTGTAATTTTATATTGTTGAATTATGTTTCTTGATCCATTCTGCCAGTATGTATGTTCTAATTGAGAAATGGAGATCATTCTCATTGAGAGTTATTACTGAAAGGCATTAACTTATCCCTGACATTGCATTAGTTTCCTTTTGTGAGTGGCCTTTTTCTTCCACTTTTGTTTAGCTATTTCTCATACCAGTTTTATTCATCCTTTGTGACTTACTGGTGTTTTTGTCTTTTTCTAGGATATTCTTGAGAATGACTTTATAATCAGATTTCATAGTCATGAATTTATTTTTATTTTTTATTTTTATCGTAGAAAATGTTGATGAAAGTAAAAAATCTTTATTAAAAGTTAAATAGAAAATATTTGATAAATAGGAAGAGAAGAAAATTATAAAGATGTGAAACACAAATATTACACCAGTGGTAGCACATTGCCAGTAATCTCACCATAGTTAACAGCAACACAATATTCTTACTGAATCATAGTCATGAATTTAAAAAATATATTTTTTCTTTATTTATTGGATATAGGGTCACTATGCAATTCAGACTCTTAGTGATCCTCCTTTGTGTGTGTGTGTGTGTGTGTGTGTGTGTGTGTGTGTGACCAGGCAATGAACTCAAGACCTTGCACTTGCTAGGCAAGTGCTTTTTCTACTGAACTATCTCACTGGCTCCTTAACCTTTTTTTTTTTTTTTTTTTTTTTTCTTTCAATATCAAGGATTGAACTCAGGACCTTGTGCTTGCCAGGCAGGTGCTTATTCTACTAAGCTATCTCCCCAGCCCTTGATCCTCCTGTCTCAACCTCCCTAGCACTGGGATTAGAGGCTTGAGCTACCATACCTGGTTTGTGCGTCAGCATAGCATGTCTACTGGGAATTGATTGAACTTGGGTCTTTGTGCTTGCCAGGCAAGTGCTTAGACCATTAAGGTGTCTTCCCAGCCCCACCATGAATTTCTTGAGGTATTCTTTTTCAGGAAATAAATTATTTCTCCATAAATTTTTTAAAATTAAAAATCTTATATTCACTTCTGTATTTGGTACAGACAGGGTCTTGCTATGCAGCTTGGACTCAGTGATCCTTCTGTCCCAGCCTCTCTAGCCCTGGGATTACAGGGGTTTGCGACCACACTCAGCTTCTCCATCAATTTTTAAAGAATGTTTTGTAAAAATTATTACAGTAAGGGTGTTCATAATTGGACTGCAATTAGTGTATCTTACTGGATGTAGAGTGTGTGACCCTGGAGCTGATTCATGATGCAAAGCAGTGCTAGAATAAAGAGCACTAGGATTAAGGAAGTGACCGCTATCCCCTCTAAAAAGAAAGGAATAGAAAGAGTTATAGTTGTCCTTTTGTTGCTTTGCTACCTGCTGCTTGCTACGAACTGTTTGTCTTTTGCAATGCTACCCTACCTTGGAGATAGCTGATTATAGATTAAAACCCCTACAAAGCATGAGCCAAGTAAACTTTTCTCCTTTAACTTTGGCTGTCAGGTATTTTTTCTTGGCAATGAGAAAAATAATTAAGAAATTCCTTCAATTATATTATTTTTTGGTTCCATTTTATAGCAGATTTGAAAGAGTTGTCTGTACTTACTGTCTCCACAATCATTTGCCATAATTTTCTTGATTACCCTTCACTTGGACTTATTTTCCAATCTCTTGCAGCTCACATCCTTTTTCAGCAACCCCAGTGACTTCTATATGACCAAAAGTAGTGTTCAATTATTACTACACCTAATTTTGAATCTTAAAGCAGGATTGGAAGGCATAATAAAGGAAAGAATAAAAAACTAAGAATTAGAGATATAAAAAAATAACAAATGTATGCAGGAAGGCAACCAATTAAGTCAGTTTCTTGTAGGATCTCATCAAATCATAAATCCCACATGCTTTGGGACTTACTTTGCATAGTCCTGAGCATCATCCCATCCTGCCTCCTGTTAGTTACCTACTGTTGTCTTCAGGCCACACATCATGATCTGTCTGGGTTTATCCTTTCCTTAAATCTCCCTTACACACTACCCTCTAGGTACACTGGCCACCTTGCCATTTATTAGACACGTCAAACATAGTTCAGGGTTTGTTGCTATCTGCACTGTGTATTGAATGTGAGGCCTTTGCACTTACCTACATCCCCAGTTCTATCTATCTATTCGTTCATCCATCTATCCATATATAGGCAAAGTCTGGCTAAGTTGCTGTCATAGTTACTCTTCAATCATTGCTGGGACAAATACCTGACATTCAAAATGAAGGAAGGAAAGGTTTATTTAGCTCACAGTTACTGGAGGCTTTAGTCCATACTGAGCTAGATCCAAGGCAGTGAGGCACAGTGCAGAGGCCAGCAGTTCATGGCAGCGGGACAGCAACAAAATGGTGACAGGTGCAGCCGACCAGTCAGGGCAGCAGAGCAACAGCATTAGTCTGTCTCTCTGTCTCTTTACATTACATCAGGCTCTCTGCCTTAGCGTATCCACCTCAAGCCTATCCACACCAGTAATTCCCAGCAGTACTCAGACCCATAATCTTATCAGTACTAAAACACATAATCCCAGTGCCTCATGAGTCAAGTCTCAAACTCTAGAAGTCCCTGCCCCATGATTGCCTGAGTCTTTGGGGAACAACTAGACATAAACCATAACAGTTGCCAAGTTTCCCAGGATGTAATTTGGTATCTTGTCTTAGCCACTGAGGGTTCTCATACTGCCAGGCATGCAGCACCATGCAGAGTATGGATTTGGATTCCCTTTTCATCTCTGCCTTCAATGTTTTTCTTTCCAGTATTTATGTGAATTTATTTTTTACTTCTTTTGAGTCTCTGTTTAAATGGACCACTTTCTTTATACTCTCTAACCCTTTATTATGCTTCATTTGTCATAAATTTTACTAGTGCCAGACACTACTAATTGTTTGCTTATTATCTATCTTTTCCTCCTTGTATCAAAACTTTGTGGTAGTAATGCGATTGTATTTTATTTACTGCTTATTAATCAGCTCAGAGAAGAGTGGCTTGAAAACAGTAGCTATTCAGTACATATTTATTTAATGAATAGATGAATGAGTGAATTAAATATTGCTGACTAGATATTAAGATTAACTCACTTGGGGGCCGGGGAGATAGCTCAGCAGTCTAAAGTGCCTGCTTAGGCAAACTTAGGCAAGCAAGCTTAGGCAAGCACAGGGACTGCAATTCGATCCCTGGCTCCCTGGCACCACATGCCATGCCAGCCCCATTCCCAGGGCAGGCTGAGCCAGCCACAAAAAGAGAGAGAGAGAGAGAGAGAGAGAGAGAGAGAGAGAGAGAGAGAGAGAGAGAGAGAGAGATTAGCATGCTTTTTTTTTTTTTTTTCCCTAATTGATTCAGAGATTTGAAAATCACATCATTAGTCATTGACAGATACAGTGGCTATGCACATATTCTCAAAATCTATGATTTGGTGTATAATGAAATTTGAAGCTTATAGTAAAGTTTATGAAAGAAAATAGTGACATTGGCTTATCACATATATGTGATTATTTTATGGATAAAGGTCACTTTCACTGGTGGACATGATAGTGCATAGCTGTATGCTAGCACTTGGGAGGCCAAGGCAGGAGGATTGCTGTGAGTTTGAGGACAGCCTGGACTCCATGATTTGATCCTGATATAGTACCTCCAAATGTTATTATGTAAATATAAACCTCCAACATGCCAGATCTCCCATAGGCTGAGTTCATGTTCCCTAAAATTGAAGAAGAAATTTCAAGCAACAGTGGAGCTCAGGAGTAGAACATATTTATTGAGGAAAAGATAGCTTGTATCTAAGAGAGATATAGACGATCTGGAAAATGGCCTGTCCATGAGTCCATTTCTGAAAGTATGTATCTTAGTTACTTTTTACTCATTGCTGGGACAAATATCTGACGCTCAAAATGAAGGAAGGAAAGGTTTATTTAGCTCACATTTTGTGGAGATTTTAGTTTATACTCTGCTGGCTCTAAGGCAGCAGAAAACAATGAAGAGCAGAGGAGGAGCAACAGCTGTGCCATGCATCAAGCCTCTCTCTTCCAAATTCTGTGGGTGCAGAGCTCCTTCAAAGTGGCCTGGCTGTAAAGATCAAGCTCCTCCAAAGACAGACTTCTCCAAGGAAATAGGGCAGGGCTGGGCGGGGCTGGGCGGGGCTGCTCTGCTCAAAGTCTTTTTTTTTTTTTTTTGTCTTTTTGAGACAGGGTTTCAGTAAGCAGTTCAGTGAGCCTTGAGCTCACTTTGTAGCCCAGACTGATCTCGAACTCACACTGATCCTCCTGCCTCAGCCTCCGAAGTACAGGGATTACAGGCATGTGCCACCACGCTCGGCTTCAAAGTCTTTTTACACTGTTTTTATACACTTTGTGTGCAGAGTCACTCTGGGGTGGCCCATTGGCCCTAGAGTAGAACCAATCACATTTTAGGGCAGGCCCTCCACATCCTGTAGGATGGGGCCCCCATAGCCCAGAACCAGCCAAGCCCATCTAGACAAACTTTCTAGCCAAACTTTCTCAAGTTGACACAATATATCAACTACCACAGTATGTTCTTTTTTTTTTTTTTTAATAACATGAGTTTATTTTTTTTTTTCTTGTTTCAGAACTTTTGTTTGTTTATTTATTTATTTTTATGGCCGGCTCAGCCTGCCCTGAGGGCAGGGCTGGCACAGCATATGGTGCCGGGACCGAACCGCGGTCCCTGCAGCTGCCTAAGCTTTCCTAAGCAGGCACTTTAGACCACTGAGCCATCCTGCCAGGCCCCTACCACAGTATGTTTTAGAATAAGACCATTAGGTTGTTATGAAATTATGAGGTGAGTATAAGGTGGCACATATCTATATTAACCAATAGATTGATAGTGCTGGAAGGGATGGGTCCCTGGTATGGTCCCCTACCCTAATGCTTGGTGCCTATTTAGAAGATCAATATTTACTGTTTATTCCTTGGGGAAGTAGGTATAATCATTTCATCTTTATCTTAAGTCCTGGCCTACAACAAATTCACTTCACCCACAGTGTAGCGCATTCTCATCTTCTGCATTGACTCCTTCAAAGGGCTTGACTGTCTGACTTCCTGCAATATTTGTAACTTAACTGTCTACAATAATTCTGTCTAAATAAATCATTTTCACATCATTATCTTATTTGATATTCTTATAAGTTAGGTAAATATTGTGTCATTTCATGATTAAAGAAATTAAGGCTGAAAAGTTTTACTTTAATTAAAAAATATAAGCACTAAGTCGCTAACCTGATATGACATTGTTAGGTCAATGTTTCTGTAAATGTCGAAGGTTAGTATCTTTTTTTTTTTTTTTTTCTTTTTGAGACAGGCTCTCAGTATGCAGCTCAGGCTGGCCTTAAGCTTACTTGTAGCCCAGGCTGGTCTTTTTTTTTCTTTTTTTCTTTTTTTTTGTCTTTTTGAGACAGGGTCTCTCTATGCAGTTGAGGCTGGCCTTGAGCTCACTTTTGTAGCCCAGGCTGGTCTTGAACTCACAATAATCCTCCTGCTTCAGCTTTCTGAATGCTGGGATTACAGTCATGTTAGTGCCTGTAATCAGTTGTTAGTGAAAGACCCCTGTTTCTTTGTAAGTGTTAAGGATCTTTCTGCCATTAAACTGACTTTGATATCATCTCTAAATTAATGAAGGTTTATTTTAAGTTAGAGGCAGACTAGTATGGACAGAGACATTTTGAAACAATATTCAGTCCTGAGAGGGGTTTTTCTCAAGGGAGGAAATAGATTTGGTTGTGGGGTATAGGTTTACCACCACTGTAATAGGCCCTTGATAAATGTTAGCTA
Organism: Myocastor coypus; assembly: GCA_004027025.1. Lineage (NCBI taxonomy): Eukaryota > Metazoa > Chordata > Mammalia > Rodentia > Myocastoridae > Myocastor > Myocastor coypus. The sequence goes on along the minus strand of PVJA010050373.1, from coordinate 2,869 downwards.
TTGTGATGAAAAAGAAGATTCTTTGGACTCTTGATATGGTCTTTCCTACATAACTGTTCTGTTCCCTTAATGTGACATGGGAAAAATGAACAAAGAGAGACAGTAGGTATCAATGTTAGTCAACTGAAAATGGATTAGATTATAAACAGATTATTATAAATCCCAGTCCTTTTTGGAATGATGACTTCCAAACAGGGATGGGTTTTGGAGAAATAATTTGGCTTTATGGAAAAAGAATTAGAGTGTACCATTAGTCTTAAATTTTGAATTCATTCATTAATTATTAATAAAGCTAATACATGTAAAGCTTGTTGATAAGTGCTTGGTACATAGAAAGCATCAATCATGTGGTAGTACTATACCAATTGTTCACTTATTCTTGCCTTTATTGAACAAATACTTTGTGAGAACCCATGAGCTGCCAGTTTTCATGCTAGACATTGTGTGTACAGGGTGAACTACATAAACTGGGCCTCTAATGTTGTAAATGTAAAGTTGTAGTAGATGGAAGATCTAGTATTCTGGGCCTTAGTGTCTTTGTAAAATAAAAAAATAAAACAGCGAAAAATAAAAATCAAATTCAGCTTTAATGAAATGCATATTTGTTAAGTGAAATTATGTTTCACTTATAGTTTTTGTTTTAATACTATTTTGTACTCTTTATGAAATAAAATAATAAAATTTTAGGATAAAATCTGCCTATAGCCGGGCGTGGTGGCTCACGCCTGTAATCCCAGCACTCGGGAGGCTGAGGCAGGAGGATTGATGCGAGTTCGATACCAGCCTGGGCTACAAAAGTGAGCTCAGGACCAGCCTCAACTGCATAGCGAGACCCTGTCTCAAAAAGACAAAAAAAAAAAAAAAAAATCTGCCTATGACAGTAGCTATTTGATTGACTACTCGCTGATATTTTATTTAGCCTGCTGCATGTAGGCACTGTGCTGGGTTCTAGAGATAGATGGTAACCAGAGATAACCCCTGGCCTTGTGACATTAAGTGCAATTGGTGAAGCATACATTGGGTAGGTAATTGTGAATATTGTTAGTTTTATGAAGGACAAAATACTAGGTTTGTGTTATTGATTTGTACAACAGAAAATATACTTTTTGATAAAAGATGCAGTATGAAGACTTTATCTAAGTAAGTTTTCCTCCCAGTTGGTGTGTTTACATTTTCTTGCCTGCCTATTCAGGAGCAGTTGGACATCATGGAGACAACTTGGTAGAGAAGATCATTTCAGTGCTTCCACAGCTTCCAGGTCACACAAATGATGTGATGGTTAACATGATAGAGCTCACTGCACTCCAGACCCAGGAGGAAAATCAGAATGTGGTTGCACCAGGTTGTCTTGCACAAGCCAAGTAAGATATGTATTTCTTTTCTCTCATTTTTCTCCTTCTACCCTTTTCTCGTCCTATACTTATCCCCATGGAAAAGAAACAATGAAGAATTGATCTAGTTGAAAAACTCATAATAGATAACATTTAGAAGAAAACATTTTAAACTAGCAAGAACCATATCTATTAAACATAATGGAACACCAGAATATCCTTATACACTTTTTGTAGGATTTTTGTATGTTGTAGAATGATTGGAGCCATGAAAAGAACAACAGCAAAGCTGGATGAAATCGGCTACGAGGGTCTCACTGAGATTCGTCTCTCTCAAAGTGAGCCCTGAGCCAGGGAAACTTCTCACATTTATTGAGGGCTACAAACAGCCTAAGGAATGTGCATAAATAATTTGGTGTGAGCAAACTGCTATCTATATTGTCTTCTGGCATTCACCAACTAGTTTATGTATCACTAGTTGGTAGCTTCCCAGGTAAAGGAACAAAGAACAGACAGGGCTCCACCTCTAGGAATCTGTTACTACCTTGTCTCCAGTTTGCTGGAATTATAAGGAGCCAGTTTCCTTAGGTCCTGTTCTTTGTTCCTTGCTCCCTTGGTATAGTAAACTTCTGACTCATTACAGATATAAATTTCTTTTCTGAGTTATTTATATGTATGTCCATTTCACAGTTTTCAGTGGAAGAAGTACTCAAGGCTTCCTCAAATTCCTTTTCCCACCTGAATCTCATATGACTACAAAGTAACGCAATTCAGTAGTCTTATTATTTCTCCACTTTACAGGTGAGGAAATGAGTCACAAGAACTATGAGGTAGTTTTTGTTGTCATCCCTGATAGATGATTAAAGAAGTTAAATAATATACCTGAAGTGATAAACACAGTTTTTAAGTGGCAGGACCTATATTTGAATCAAAGCAGTCTGACTCCAGAATCACTGCTTACCACTACCGTGCCCACTGTTACAGAATTCTGAGGAAACAGAAAAAAAAGTAAGCTATTCAGAGAAGTTTGCAAAAAAACACCAAAAACCAAAACAAAACATGAAAACAAACAAACAAAAAACGAAAAAACCCCTAACAACCAGTAGAGTCCATGATTAGAGAGCAAGAAAAGATCCAACTTTTTAGAATTGTAGTAGTACAAGTATAAGAATAAAAGTATCTCTTCGATTTACATGTATTGTTTTGTTATGGTCAGTTAGTTTAACTTTGTTGTCCAGCATTTATTCTACATTAGTTTCAGGTTTCATCCTCTTGAAATCCTATTTTCTTTACCAATTCCTTTAGAAATGGGAAAATCTTAGAATAGGGCAAATCTTAATGCTATTTTGTCTGGTTACTTTACTTTTGTTTTTTTTTTTTTTTTTTTTTTTTTTTTTTTTTTTTTTTTTTTTTTTTTTTTTTTTTTTTTTTTTTTTTTTTTTTTTTTTTTTTTTTTTTTTTTTTTTTTTTTTTTTTTTTTTTTTTTTTTTTTTTTTTTTTTTTTTTTTTTTTTTTTTTTTTTTTTTTTTTTTTTTTTT
>PVJA010050372.1:0-13312 GCA_004027025.1 Myocastor coypus | reverse complement strand
GAAAGGTTAATGTTTAGTTGTTTGATCAATCTTATATACCTATATGTATTAATCTAAACTGATCCGATGATGAAAATATGTAATATAACCATTGTTAAATTTAAACAATAAAAGAATTGAAAAAAAAAAAACTCAGCTGTGACTGCTTTCTATCCTGAGAAAGAGAGATTATATGATGATATTAAATATTATATGCACATGGTTAAAATTATATTTGATCATGAAAACCCCATATCCAGTACTAGTACTCCAGTACTAGCTTTCTATTGCTGATATAATTATCATAAATTGCACGGTTTTTAATAGTAAAAAAGCATTATCTTACTGCTCTGTAACTCAGAGGTCTGACAGGAAGCTTACTAGGCTAAAATCAAAAGTATCAGCAGAGCTGTGGTTTTTATGCATGCTCTAGAGGAGTTTCTAGGAGCCTCTTGTGTCTTGTAGAGGCTCACTATATTTCCTGGATCACATCCCTCCTTCTCTATATTCACAGCCAACACCACAGCATCTCTTACCTTGCTTCCATTGTCACATTTTGTTCTTTTACGTCTTTCTGCCCATTTTATCCACTTTTAAGACTCTCATTATTACATAAAGCTTACCCAGAAAACCAGGATAATTTCCCTAATTTAAGATCATCTCATTATCAACCTTAATTGAGTCTGCAACTGTAATCTCCTTCTACTGTGTATTCAAAGGCAGCACAATTAGGGATGGATATCTTCAAGGGGCTATTATTCTGCATGCTATACCATTCATGTTTTGGTTATCCAGACTCTGTTTTGAGGAGATAGAATATGAAGTTGAGGTCAAAGGGCCAAGTCAGAAGACATCAGGAACAGATTTAACTATTGTAAAGATCCCTAAATATGTCTCAATTGGCACTATCACATACAACCCAGCTACGCTTAAGCATGATTTCCAAACAGCAGTGAAAACTTTATACATAGTAAAGAATAGTAAGCAGCTCATTAGTAAATGAGGAAACACACACAATTACCTATTCAGTGCAATTCAAGGTATATTCTAAAGGTGAGTCAAGCCAAAAATATGACCCATGCCAATCTGTAGTAGTGCTGAAATTTCACCTAGATTAATTCCTTAGAATAAGGCTGTGAATCTTCAGAAATCATGTGGGAATGTTGCTATGCTACATGAAAAAGGTAACACAATTGCCATTAGAAGAATAAACTCAGTAGAAACAAACTTTTCAGTATTTTATATATTAGGCAATCAGATAAAGATCTATGGCAGTCTTTCCCAAGCCCCTGAGGGTGATCCATATTTATAACACTACTACCAATGAAAGTACTGGAATAAGCCGGGCGTGGTGGCTCACGCCTGTAATCCCAGCACTCGGGAGGCTGAGGCAGGAGGATTGGTGGGAGTTCGAGACCAGCCTGGGCTACAAAAGTGAGCTCAAGGCCAGCCTCAACTGCATAGCGAGACCCTGTCTCAAAAAGACAAAAAAAAAAAATAAATAAATAAATAAAAAATAAATAAATAAATAAAAAAGAAAGTACTGGAGATACCATGAGAACTGTTCTCCACTTTCATCCCATATCCAACCTGAGGTACTCATGGAGGCATTCTTGCATTCATAATGAATCCCCTGAGTGAGATGCTTATAACCTCTAGTAGTTTATGACAATCTTGTCAATTCAAATATTCCTAAAAGGACACCACAATCAACTGCAGTTCCAGGGCAATGGTGTCCAAGTGGAGTACAGTTGGAGAGTTTTAAACTCATTTGTAGAATTTCTGCAAATTGCATGTGACAGAGATCATTTTCCTTAATGTGGAGATAAATAGGACTAAGAAAAGCAATGAGATCACCAAACAAGGGGAACTGCAAAAAGAAAGATGCAACCTTCCCTAAAGGAATAGCAGAGAGAAGACTTAGAGATGAACTTTGCCTATTTTACAACATAGCTCAAAACCAGCTCTTGGTAAACAAGTGCCAAGGCAGTTTCTTTCTTTCTGCTTTTCTCTTTACACCTCGTCCTATAGTTCTCATTCAAAGTACATTTACTTCTTTTAAAAGTGTAGGGTCATTTTATCTACTCAATAACCAACAACACTTCTGATTTCCTATGCAAATACTATACTGAAATTTTCAACTTTTTTTCTTCTGAAGAGCTCTTTGTATACTTTGAGGAAATGTGTACATGTCACTAAGATTCATTAAGTTCAATACACAGACTTGATAAAGCCCTCTTGGCTCCCTAAGAGTTATGGTGTATACTCCAATATTGTGGTTGAGGCTCTGTGCATCTGACTGAGAACTCCCAGACGTGCTTGGCACAGCAGCCAAAGCCATGACCATTCTCTTCTCTACTGACAGAAGTCAGCGCTGTGTGCAATTCAATGCACAATCCATTGGCCTGTATTTGCTTGATGGGAGGAAATTGCTTTTTCTTACGCTGGAAAGCCAACCTGTCAACAAAAATCCGATGTGAAACATGTATACAATTTAAAGTTTTCACACTTTAAAAAATAAAATGAATACCCTAGTTTCTCTTCAGATCATATAAATCTTTTGCTTTTTTGAGAAGTAAAAGAAAATCAGTGGAATTAATTTTAATAATTTTACATATTTGTATATCCAAAATATTTGTCATTATCCATGCAATCAAAATTTTATTAATGAGCTGTTTTGTACACTTCGGATCATGTTTTGTGAGGTTTATACAGCACACCTCAGTTCACACTAGTGGTGTTTCAAGTATATGTAAGTAAATATGGCTTATGGCATGTGGATCTCTAAGAGGCAACACAGCAACATCCACAGCAGACATGTGGATCCCTCCAACAAATGCTATTAACAAATATTCTCTGCAACTGTCAAACTTGTTCAGGATTATGCTAATACCAGTTGAAGTACATTTAAGTACATGTATAAATTTGTGTAAATAGCATGTGTTATGGTTTGTGTCCAGTTGTTCCCCCAAAGCCTCATGCAGTCATCGGGCAGGGACCTCTAGAGTTTGGGATTAACTCATGATCCACTGGGATTATGGGTGATCCTCTGGGATTATAGGTTTTAGTACTGCTGGGATTATGGGTGTGAGTGCTATGCCCAACCTGGGGGCAGAGAGCCTGAATGCAATATAAGAGAGACAGAGAGACAGACTCTCTTTTTGTTGTCATTGTTGGCCTGTTGCCACTGTTGCTATTTCACCACCATGAACTGCTGCTCTCTGCCAAGTGCTCCTCTGCCTTAAAGCCACCTGAATATGGACTGATACTTCCAATAACTCTGAGGTAAGTAAACCTTTCCTTCCTTTATTTTGGGTGTCAGGTATTTGTCCCAGCAACAAGAGAAGAGTAACTGAGACAGTATAAATACATATATATATAACATATATATGTATATATTATGCATATAAGATGTACTAAAAAAAACAGAATTAACAGCAGTATGTCTTGTCCTGGAATATATTTTCTTTTATTTAAATATTGTATATTTTGTTTTGTTTTGTTTTGAGAGGAGGTCTTACGATATAGTTCAGGCTGGCCTTGAACTATGTAGCCCAAGCTAACCTCAAACTCATTACAATCAGGGGCTGGGGATTTGGCTCAGCGGTAGAATGCTTGACTAGTGAGCTGGAAGCCCTGGGTTCGGTCCTCGGCACCAAAAAAAGAATAAAACCTCCTGCAAACTCATTATAATCTTCCTGCCTCAGTCTCCCAAGTGCTGGGATTACAAACATGCATCACCACGTGTGGCCACACCATATATTTTGAAAGCATTTCATATGCATGTTACAAAAATACTGTATATCTCTTTTTTATGTATCTCTTTAAAAGTGCACTTACCACATTGTTTTTATGTATTTCAGCTAGCTGTTCTTTGTCTGAGCAATAGCTGGAATTTTAAAAAAAGAAACAAAAACAACAAAGACAAAGCAGCATAAATCAATAAAAAATGGTACAAAATTTCAAAACAATAGAAAATTAACAATGACTGTTTCATATTACCATCAAATTTACTGCTCAGATTAAAAGACATAAGCATGCCAGATTGATCAAGCAATTAAATATTAACTCTTCACTAAATCTTGATTTTTTTCCTTGTCCTTTTTAGTCTTTTTAAATTTATTTTAAAGATAGTATAAAAATAATAGATGAGACATTAGAGATGATACACAAAAGAACAAGATGAAAGGTATTCAGCCTTGGTTGTTATATTACACATTGCTATTCTTAATGAAATTGCTCATATTCCAGATATTAGCACATAGAGTTGGTCAAAGCAAAAAATTTTAGGCATTAACTACTGCTTTTAAAAAAATAATAGGAATTAGTAGTAATATCGTCTCTGCTATCTTGTGTATGTACTTATATGTTCCCCCCTCCCCTTTTTCTCCTTTTCCTCATCTCAATTGTTTATTTCTTATGGTCAGTTTCTTTTCATTTTACTATATCTATTGCACTTCTCAGATTTTATTTATTCTTTCAGTTTCTTACACTAGGTAGATAATACAATTTTTACACATGTGGATCTGATTTATTTCACTTATAATTATATCCTCTAATTATATCCATTTACCTATAAAAGCCTCAAGTTTATCTTTCTTTGTAGCTGAGTAATACTCCATTATATAAAAATACACATCTTTTTTTATCCATTTCTCAGGTGATGGACATTTGGGTTGTTTCCAAGATTTAGCTATGACAATTTGTGGTGCTATAAATATGAGTGTATTTATATCACCGTGGTGTGATGTTTTCAGATCTTTGGAAAAACACCCCAGAGGGGAATAGCTAGGTTGAATGGGACTTGTAATCCTAGTTTTTTGAAGTCTCCACACTGATTTGCACAGTAGTTGTACCAGTCTACATCCCTGCCAATAGTAGAGAAGAGTTCCTTTTTCCCCACAGCCTTTCCAGCATTCGCTATTAGTTTTTTGTTTTTTGTTTTTTTTAATGATAGCCATTCTTTCTGGGTTTTAAAATCCCATTATATCTCACAAATATATTTAAATTCTTTGTAAATCAAAAGCCTCTGTAAGTCACAAGTAAAAATACCATGTGTTTGGAAAATGCTATTGATTTATAATACCGGAAAAATAATGCCTTAAGAGAAATGTATGGGACTGGGGAAACAGCTCAGTAGCATAAGCACCTGCCTGGAAAGCACAAGGTCCTGAGTTTGATCCCTGAAACTGAAAAAAAAAAAAAAAAAAAAAAGAAAAAAACTGGAAAGACAAGGGTATGATGTCTTTAACATGTTCATTCAAATGTGTTTTATATATATATATTTTTTTTATGATAGATCTTTTTTTTTTGGAGCTCTTATTTTAAGAGTTCCAAAACTAACCAGAGATTTTTGCAGAAAATATCATACCATGTATTACCATCCAAAGAGAAATTTGTATTTAAGAAAGCATTTATCATCATTTGAACTTCTAGAAATAATAGAGACATAAAGAACCAAGAGCAATTTTACTCAAAAGGTAGTAGGAATGACAAAGTGGAGTTTTGTCTGTGTAGCTGTATTTGTGCAAAGAAATATGAATTCCAACAACAAGGTATATGTCACATAAGTTGATACATCTCTAACAAAAGATGTTCATCTTGGCACAAGTAATAAAATCAACAATGTGGTAAGATGGCCAAAACCACCAAAACATTTTTTTTATTATTATGGCCGGCTCAGGCTGCCCCAGGGGTGGGGGCTGGCACGTGCCAGTCTTCCTAAGCAGGTGCTGTAGACTGCTGAACCATCTCGCCAGCCCCAAAATATTTTTTTTTAAGTTTCACATTGCTGTTCTAGACAGTTTATTTAGGACTCTTCATGTCATAGCAATAGCCCACTAAGTAGTAAATAAAGTTTGTATCATGTTTTACTCCTAATAAATTGATCCATGAGATTTAGCATCTATTATTTTAACAGAAGTATTTTATTTCTTCTCCTACATATGCTATTCAACAAACACAAAAGTTGGTAATATTTTTAAGTTAGCTTTATTCAGTAAACAGCAGATGGAGCTGTTGAAAACTGTTATTACTTTTAACATTTTTTCTGAAATAAAAGTTCAGAGGTACATTGTTTGCTATGTAAATAATGTGCTAATTATAAAGAAATCAGAAAATGCAAGTATAAAGGAATAAAGATCACTTATAATTATGGTACCAGAAAAAACTTATTTTATTGTCTTACTATTCAGCATTCCAAAATATATACTCTATTCATAGGTTTACATATACATTTTATTTCTTAAATGTAATTTCAAAAAAAAAGGAATCAATATATATCCTATATAAATACAAATCCCCTATAATGAGTATGGTCATTATGTGTACCTAAACTGCATCAATAAAATTACATTGAAAAATGTAATATCTTCTCATTTCAGTTGTATACTTATATACATGTTTTCTTTCTCTACTTAAAAATTTGCTCATATATAGAATACTTTTTATGGAATATATTGAAAATATTTAGCCAACAGGACAGGCAAGGACTAAATCAGAATGGATATAGCAGCCAGGCATGGTGGCTCACGCCTGTAATCCCAGCACTCAGGAGGCTGAGACAGGAGGATTGGTGCGAGACCAAGCCTGGGCTACAAAAGTGAGCTCAAGGCCAGCCTCAACTGCATAGTGAGACCCTGTCTCAAAAAGACAAAAAAAAGAATGGATATTGCCTATTGTCTTTGTTACTTTTCTCTTTATTAAGACAATATACTTGATACCCAAAGTTAAGGAAGAAAAGATTTATTTAGCTTATAGTTTGTGGAGGTTTCAGTTCACAATCAGCAAGCTCCAAGGTAGGGTGGCATGACACAGGGACCACAGCTCAAGGCCTCAGAAGACAGCAAAAGCAACTAAAGCAAAAAAGGGGAAAACAAGACTCTTTTCCTGTCTGATACTGTAAACAGGGTCTGCTGTTCCCTAGGTCAGATGCAGCACTCATACCATCTCTGTGTCTTTCTGTTGCACAGCATGAGGCTATTTACAGAGCAAAGCCCCTGTCTGACTACTAAGTTGCTTGATCTACTAAACTTCTCAAGCTGACACAATACATTAACCATTAAAATCTACCCATTGTCAACTTGGCAATCAGATACTTTCGTTTAAACTGGTTTCCAGATACAAAGACATGCTTATTCTTAACATTTCACAACTTGAACATTGTAACACAGCATTAACAATCCTTAAAAACAAGTAGTAAGTACATCAACATTATATTACATTAGAACAATAATATTCCACCACTGACCCTCCCCAAAGATTCTTGTACATTTCTTTATGCAAAAGGCATTTAATATATCACTAAGAGTTGTCAGAGTCCTAAAAGTTTCAGCATCACCGAAAAATCTAAGTTCCAGGTCACCTCTGAAATGTAAGGCAAACTCTTAGCTGTAAGACCCGGTACAAATGAAAAGTTATACACTTTCAGCATTCAGTGGCACAAGATAGAACATTTTCATTCCAAAATATACAAACAGGGGATACCAAAGACTGGGACCAAAGCAAGTCCAAAATCCAGCAGGGCAAACATTAAATCCCATAGTTCCATGTTCAGCATCTGAAACAATCTGTGGCAAATTGTGAGCTCCAAACAGCTTGAGTGACTCTACCCCTACAGCACTTCCAGTGGTTGTAGCTCTATTGTTTTTCTCTTAGACATGCTTTGCTCCCTCCTTGAAGATCTCCTTAGATTGGACAACCTAAGGCTTCTCCAAACTGGGGTCTGCACTGCAACCTTTGGCTTCACACTCATAGCCTCACACATTGTCCTCTCAGAGGCACATTGCCTAACCTTCCAAGCCTTCTGAAATCTGGAAAATTTTTTAACCCCACAGCTCTTGCACTTGGTATGCCCCAAGAACCAGCACCACATGGATGATGATGAGGTCTGTTGCTAAGCAGACCAGTAGCAAGGATTCTCTCTCTTTTGGCTGTAGGGGTTGAGTACCTGGATCATTGGGCATTCTGAATCCGATTCTGAGAAATAAAATTTCTATGCTGCTGCCATTCTAGAACATTGTGCTCTGTGGATTTCTCTTCAAAAGAGTCTTTCACCGTCACAGTTTTGAGACTCCAAAGAGTGGAGACTCGCTCCTGCTTGTCCTCAGGCCATCTTTTAGATTTTTCTATTCCCTCTCAACAATTAAGATCTCCTTTTCTCTATCTTTGCAGTTCACAACAATACTGAAACTTTCCTTTTGGCCAAGATCACAATGTTTTAAATCATCCTGCTGGGTTCTTTGCTCTTGATTCTAAATATAGATCTTGCTAAAAGCCCTCAAAAAGAGCCATGCAGTCGCCTCAATGTTTGACTGCCTTGAGTCTCTGGACATGAGCAAAATGCAAACTTTTGTCCAAGACATAACACACATAATCAGGTGTCCAACTGAAAGGTTTTTGTTTGTTTGTTTGTTTGTTTGTTTGTTTTTGGCGGTCCCAGCAGAAGTCAACCAAACCCAGTCTCTACTAGCAGGTTTTCTGTCAGTCTTCTCATCTTCTGTGTTCTGGACAGAATATACCATACTGGACAACCTAAGGCATCCCAGCTCTTCTCTTTCAGGTGATATCATGAACCTTTCCAAATTCTTCCATGAACCATTCCCAAAAGCTCTTGAACCACACACTCAGGAGTTTTCACAGCAACTACCCCACTTTTCTGATACCAAATTCTGTCTTTGCTGCTTTTTTCCTGTTGCTGATGCAAAATACCTGATGTCCAAATTAAGGATGGAAATGTTTATTTAGTTCACACTTTGTGGAGGTCTACAAGGAACATGGCAGAGGACAGTAGTTCACAGTAGTAGAAAACAGCAAGACTGAAAGGAGGAGTGAGTAAGTAAACATCTTTCCCTCCCTAATTTGGTATGCAGGCCACCCAACTTGGGTGGTTGTAGCACTCACACCTTTAATCCAAGCACTGAACTGTAAATCAATCGCCAAATCTAGAAGCCTGCGCTCAAGATTACATGAGGCTTTGAGGGAACTTGTAGGCACAAACCATAACAATGGATAACTGGTATTTATTGAGTTATCCTTGTCATGTTATTTTATTGTTCTTTGCTCCCTCTTTTATCTCTCCCTCCATTTGTTTTATTGGCTACCTTACCTGGTTGGGATTCATAGAGATGTAGTTCTCATTGTCTCTTTCTAGAACGCCCATCCAAATATTTTGGAGTGCTGGTCGAATGATCATAAATTTCCTCAAGTGGTAGTCACGAAAGTATCTTATTTCTCCATCAGTTTTGAAAGATAGTTTCCTGGGGTACATTAGTCTGTGTTGAAGGTTCTTTTCCTTTATGTAGTGATTGATACATTGTGTCAACTTGAGAAGCTTAGAAGTTTAATTAATTGACTCAGAGAGCCAAGGTTCTTTGTAAACATCTTCATCCTGTGCAAGAGGAGGACATGGACATTGTGCAGTTCTACAACCCCTGCCTAGGTTATGGAGGCCCCTCCATAAGGCATCGAGGGCCTACTGTAGAGTGACTCAACACTTAAAGGACATATAAAGGTACTGGAGGAAGAACAGTTGGTCCTTTTTCCTCTAAGGAGCTCTGGTCTTTGCAGTCAACATGGAAGGAAGAGAGAGAGAGATTTTCAAGAAGCCACAGCTGCATCTCCTCCTTTTTTTAAAATTGGTTTCCACTGCCATGAACTGCTTCCCTCTGCAATGTTCTACTCTACCTGGGAGCCAGCCAAGCACGGATTGAAAGCTACACTAACTGTGGACTAAATAAACCTTCCTTACTTAATTTTGGGTGTTGGGTATTTAGAGGTTAAAATACTTCACTCCAAGTTCTCCTTAACTTTAGCCTCTATGCTGAGAAGTCAGCTATGATTATGATGGACTTTCCTTTATAAACCATTTGTTTCTTTTCTCTAAGAGATTTTAAAGTTCTATTCTTGGCCGGGCATGGTGGTGCACGCCTGTAATGTCAGCACTAGGGAGGCTGAGGCAGGAGGATCGGTGCGAGTTCGAGACCAGCCTGGGCTACAAAAGGGAGTTCAAGGCCAGCCTTAACTGCATAGCGAGACCCTGTCTCAAAAAGACAAAAAAAAAAAAAAAAGTTCTATTCTTGTGCAGAGTTTCTGGAATCTCAGCTATGATATGCTCAGGTACAAACTTTGTTGATCATAGATAATTGGAGTTATATATGCCTCACTTATCTGTATGTCAAATTCTTTTACCTTACGAATAAGTTTTCTGCCATGACATCACCAATTGATCTTTGCCTCATCTAGCAGCTACTGGATTGCTTTCTCATAGTCCCTTGCTACTTTTAGGAAATCTTTGTTTCATAATTGCTAATCAAAGGCGTGTCTTGTATATCTCAGATCTTGTTCTCATATTAGCTTAATCTGCTTGAATATTTTCAATGGAATTTTTATTCTCTTGGGTATCTGCTTCTATCTGCCTTATGGATTCCATCTCTTTCCTATGCTGAGCATTCATGGCTTTCATAATTTTCTTAAGCTCTCTATTTTTTAATCTGTATCTTCTCTATAGTCACTAACCATGGTTTTCATTGTGGATATCATCTCTGCATTTATCTGAGAAATTATTTCTGGTTTGCATTTTTCTAGTGCATGTTTAGTTGCTTTGACTTTACATTTCAGAGAGGTTAAAATGTGTGGCTTTTGGATTGTCCCACCTCATTGCCCCCTCCCTGGATATGCCCTGAGTAAAGTGGTTGCTTCTTGTTTAAATGTATTCTTGTTTTTTCTTCTTTCTTCAGTTTAATTCCTGGGTGATGCTTATAAATTGCCTATAATGGGTTGCTTTATTGCTAGTATTTAGAATCATTAGGAAATGATTGCTACTCTGAGGCATCTTCCATGTGCAGCTGTTTTTGGGGTTTTGATCTATTGCAAGATCCTACATCTTCAATTTGTTGGTGTTGAGAAGTTGCTGTCTATTTGGCCTCGCCATACTCTGGTTTCTCTTCAGACCATATAAATCTTTCACCTACTTGGGCCAGCCCTTGCTTCTTTGGCACAGTATTTTCTTGACTCTTAGTCAATGATACTAAGAACAATTGTTTAGAGAAATTATGTCATTTTTGGCTATAGTGATAACATTAGGAATTACAATAGCATTAAACATAGCATAGAAAATAACAAACTAAGTTTATCAATTATCATCTTTAACCATATGATCTAGATTTGCAATTATGTATAGAAGTCTAAAACCAGAAGATTATTTTATTTCATTTATTTTTCTTATTTCAGAACCTTTTGTTTATTCACTCATTTTTATGGCTGGCTCAGCCCACCCCGAGGGCAGGGCTGGCGCAGCATGTGGTGCCGGGGATCGAACCGTGGTCCCTGAAGCCGCCCAAGCCTTCCCAAGCAGGTGCTTTAGACCACTGAACCATCCCGCCGGGCCCACAAACCAGAAAATTATATGCAGTATATATGTCTTTAATGTGTCAATTTTGCACTCAGAGTTAAAATTTAAAATGGGTAAGGAAGAAAATAGAGAGGTAAAATAGGAGAAAGAGATTAGAAGTAAGGTTGAAGGACAAATGGAAAATCATTCTAACTTTGGGAAACTGGTAGAGAAGACTAGAAGGAAAGAAAAAAAGGAAGATATAAAAAGAACAGGGCTGGCCAGATAGCTCAGCAGATTAAAGTGCCTGCTTAGGCAGACACAGAGGCCAGGGGTACATTCCATATCCTGCCATGCTGGTCCTGCCTCAGGGGTGCACTGAGACAGTGAAAAAGACTGGGCAGGGTGATGTGTACCTGTAATTCCAGCGCTTGGGAGCCTGAACAGAGGAAGATCACTATAAGTCTGATCTGTGTAGTGAGACCCTGTAGACCCTGTACTAAATACATTTAAAATAATAATAATGATGATGATAATGATAATAATAATAAAAATAAAGGACAGAATAAAAACCACAGAGGCTAGAAACTGTAGGGGATAAGTGGCTCTCAATGGGTTAATTTTATCCTATCAAAAGAAGTTCCAGTTTAGCCTTTAGTCAATCTTAAAGATAGGAGATACAAAGGCAGAGTAGACTCTACATGATCCTGCCTAGAATGCCTCGCTCCTTCACTCCTTCTCCAACCTTGTTAAGATGTTGTAAGCATAAAAGAGAATAAGAGGAAAACAGAACTAATAATGAAGAAGAATTCCATGACTTCTTCAGCCAGCAACTATGAGACTGGGCATGGTTGCACGCACTTGTAATCCCAGTGCTTGGGAGACTGAAAACAGGACAATCATTATGAGTCTGATCTATGTAGTGAGAACCTGTAGACCCTGTACTAAGAACATTAAAAAAAAAAATGGCAGTCAGTCATGGTTGCCCTGGAAACTAAGAAGGTATTTGTCTTAGTTACTTTTTACTCATTGCTGGGACAAATACCTGACTCTCAGAATGAAGGATGGAAAGGTTTATTTAGCTCATGGTTTGTGGAGGTTTCAGTTCATACTCCACTGGGTCCAAGGCAAATGACTGCAGTTCTTGGCAGCAGAAAACAAAGAATAGCAGAGAAGGAACAGCAGCTGTGGCACCCTTAAGCCGCTCTCTTCCAAATTCTGCACTGGCACTCCACTATGAACATCAGAGCTCCTCCAAAGTGGAGTGGCTGCAAAGATCAAGCTCCTCCAAAGACGAGGACTTCTCCAAGGAAGTGGGCAGGGCAGGGCCACACAAAGTCTTCCTTAGCTCCTTTTTGTGCACTTTCTGTACAGACTTACTCTGGGGTGGCCTGTTTGGCCCTAGGGTTGAACCATTCACACCCCAGGGTGGGACCAATCACATCCCAAGGCAGGCCCTCCACATCCTGAAGGATGGGGCCTCACTTCACAGCCTGGAACCAGCATGGCTGATCCAGCCAAGCTTCCTCAAGTTGACACAATGTATCAACTACCACAGTATTTAAGCACAGATGAAGCAAAGAATAAAGCGAAGTGTGTTTCTGATCTGTAAGGATTGGGGAACCACATTCAAACATCGGTCAGACATTTAAGATCTGCAACCCAGGAAGGACCCATGTACTGGTTGATACTGTCAGTTTCAGAAATTCAGAAATTTAATTAAGTGAAGCAACAGGGAGCCAAGAATCTTAGTTTGTAAGCATCCTCATCCAGTACAAGAGGGCATGGACTGAGACCCAAACCGCACCACTGGGAGCTGAGCCCGCGCGCCTGCCGCGGGTAAGCTCCCTGCACCCCTCTGCCCCACCTCTGCGTTCCCGCGACTAACTTCCTGTTCCAGCCCAGACCCAAACCACACCGCTGGGAGCTGAGCCTGCGCGCCGGCTGGGTCAGGATCCTTGGCCTGCCTTCCCTTTCCCCGCCCCCCCCTTTTTTTTGAACCCC
>PVJA010050371.1:0-13319 GCA_004027025.1 Myocastor coypus | reverse complement strand
AAAAAAAAAAAAAAAAAAAAAAAAAGACAGACTTAATGAATTTTGCTTTGTGGAAGTCAGATCAGGAACTTCAGTGTTTTATCACTCTACTTGTCAGCTGGTTTTGGTAAATTTTTTTTTTTTTTAAGTTTCTAAATTTAGGGGCTGGGGAAAGATATAGCTCAGCAGCACTGTGAATGCCTGGCAAACACAAGGTCCTAGATTCAATTCTAGGTACAAAAATATTTCCAGATTTTAGTGGTTACGAAGTTATGACCTGGAACAAAAATCCTAGCTCCGCTAGCTTACTATTGTTTAGGGATATAGTCCCATAGTAGAATCTTGCCTAGCATTGATTAAAGCCCTAAGCTCCATCCCCAGCACTGAAAAATAAACAACAAAAACTAAAAACTAAAAAGTCTTCCTGGGTCTGGGACAAGACACTTGTAATCCCAGCATTTGGGAGGCTGACAGGAGGATCACAAGTCTGGGACAAACTTGGGCACCTTGTTTAGTAAGACTCTGTATGACAAACTTTAAAAAAAGGGTAGGGGCAGGGGGCTGGGGAGATAGCTCCATGGCACAAGTGCCTGCCTGGCAAGTGCAAGGTCGTGAGTTTGAACCCCAGTCCCACCAAAAAAAAAAAGAAAAAAAGGGTAGGGGCTGAGGATGTATCTCAGTGTGAAGGCTCTGGGTTTAATCTCCAGATTCCCAATGACACAAGAAAAAACCACAAGGTCACAAAGTTTGATCCCTGGAGCCACTGAACTTCGTAGTAAGACCTTGTATGAAAAAAATTTTTTTTAAAGTTGTACACAGGTTATTATTTTAAGTGTTAGGGATTGAATCCAAGGCTGTTACACTGAGCAATACCCTGAGCCTTTTTTATTTTTTGAGACAGTCCAAATTGCTAAATTATTGGAGATCAAATTGCTAATTTCTGAATTAAATTTGTGATCTTCCTGCCTCAGCCTCTCAGTGTTGGGAGTACAACTGTGCATCCACATGATACACAGATTTCCAACCACACTGTGCAATGGCCAGTTGTACTCTTTTGAGTTTTGTACTGTGTATATGTTATGTAAAATATGCTTCAAGTGGATGCTCAATCCCACAGACTCGTGGTTCTCAGCCCACAAAACCTAGGTCAACAGTGAACAATAAATTATGTCCTAGTAGTTCTGAAGCTGACAAAGCTTGATGTTAGTGATTCTGTGGCTGCTAAAATTTGAGAAAATCTAAGCAAAACTAAAGGAACAAACAAAAAGCTCATGTTTATTTACCTAGGTACTCAAGTCATTTTGCATTTAAGGTAACCCAAATTCCCAACCATAAAAGGAAATGGTTGGAAATGCCCAGTATGCTCCTGTTTACATGAAAAAGTTAGTCTAGACTGTTATATTATCATGTTTCTGAAGTGGTAGTCATGTAATAATTTTAACTGCTGAAAGTAGTAGTCTATGTATGAGGCTAGACTAAGCCATGGGCTGGTGGCACACACTTGTCATCCTAGAATCTAGGAAGCTGAGGCCCAAGTTCAAGACAAGCTATTGTAGGCTTATTTTGAGAACCTGTCTCAAAAAAACTAGGAAAACATTAAACCGACTTTTAAACTGTAAGAAAAACTTAATGATAGGAATTAAATCAGTTGACATCTAAAGTCTGATTCTAATGATTCTCAAGACATGGTTGCTACCTCTTCTCATGATTTAGAGGATTAGAGAACTGTGGAACAGATGAGGCTCTGAAAAAAAAAAAAGTAAGGACCTTGTAATTTGGAGACAACTGGGGAAATAATGCTTTTGTCGCTCACATCAGCTGTGTCATGTATATGCTGTATCTCCATGTGTGATTTTATTTATTTGGATTTCACATATATAAATAGAAAAAATATATATTCAATTTTATTTAATTAACAAAAGAAGGACTTGGTTAATCGATGATTTCAGTTAGGTCTGTGTAACTGCAGTTTTCCTGCAAAATGATAAAGAACTAAATCATACATTAAGCCACCCTAGAAGATGAACAGTATTATATTACTTTTTCTAAAAATTTTTAAAAAATGCTTTTCTAGGCATACCACATCCCTGTGCGCAGAAAAAAGACAAAGATCTTAGAACATAGAACCTAAAGATCACTGTGGAATAACCTCATTTTTACAGATAAACTGATGCTCAAAAGGAAATATTACAGAAAAGGTTAAGTTTGTAGAGAACAGGGAAACAATCATTAGAAGGGGAGGGGTACTGACAAGGTAAGGGCAGCTAGTACAATGGGCATACATTAGATGATAAATGGTATGAGGGCTATATCAGGTGGCAGGTGACCACTGGCTGGCTGTTTTCATACACAATCCTACACACCTCTCTTGATATTCAATTACGAGATCTGGATATCAATCAGAGTTGTACCATTTTAATCTCAAATGAAGGTACAGCCTTTCAAGTCCCAAAGGCTAATAGAAAGATAGATCTTTATCCATGAATTGAACATAGAAATATTACAAGGAAAATTAGTATCACATTGACTTTTTCTGTTTTTATGGTACCAGGATCAAACTTAAGACCTTGTGCTTGCCAGGCAGGTGCCACACACACTGACTTTTTTTACTACCTCCACATGAAAACTATTTTAAATTAGGTACTGTGGTGCATGCCTATAATCCCAGCAATCAGGAGGCTGATTGTGGATGTTCCTAAGTTCAAGGCCTGGCTGAGCTATACAGTGAGACCCTATCTCAAGGAATAGAAACTAAACCCAAAAAAGTAGTTAATTTGTCATCATTCCTGGCCAGAGAGGATTTTAATTGATGGTTTATTCTATCTATAGTAAATGCATATATTTTTTCAGATATCAAGATTTGTCCATATTTAGCCCTCTGAGATGAAATACATACCTTTTACATCTCCCTCACTTAAGGACATAGCTAAATGCTGCTAGTATGCTCCTGGCCACAACTACTTTGTGCCCAGAAGCCATGAGATGTTTTGTCTCCTATCTTTTGACAGGTTTGAGCTAAGGACAAGATAGAGCTTGTTGAAGTTGGGGTTTTGCCATAAGCATCAAATAAATCACATTTTTAAGCATAAAATTCAATTTATATTCTATTTCAATGTTATATGTGGCTTTTTGGTACCATTATAAACATTTTAAACTTTTATTTGTAATAATTCAGTACCTATAAATGAATTTATAACTGCTTCATTAAGAAGCAAGACTATGTTAAACAAAGCATCACTGCTTTGGTTTGTTCTTTTGTTTGAGATCTCTTACTGTGTAGTTCAGGCTAGCCTTACATTCACTATGTAGTCTAGGCTGGCCTCAAACTGAGTCATCCCTTGCCTTAGCCTGCTGAGTGCTAGGATGACAGGTGTATACTATCGTGCCTGGCTTAGTTTAGTCCTTGTATTTCAATACTTTAGTAACTGTATATAACAATTGTAACAGATACCTACCTTATTTGCATATGGTGTACGAAATGATTTCTATGTTATTTATAAAATGGTTTATGAGAGCCAGCCAGATAGCTCAATGGATTAAAGCACCTGGGGTTCGATGCGGGCCCTGCCCCCAGCATGTGCTGAGACAGCCACTGAGACTGGGTGTGGTGGCATGCACCTGTAATCCAGGGCTTAGAAGGCTTAAGGTATATGTAGTTGTCTCTTTTCTTACCTACCTAGCCACAAACAAGCAATACAGGCAAGAGTTTACTTACACCTTTACTAGGAAGATTCCTATCTAGAAAAATTATACAGGAAAAACAAGGTTATTAGGATAACCATAAAGGAATGTGTTTTAAAGATGTCAATTGTCAACTCTTAGAAGCAAAGTATCAAATGAATGATAATAAAGCTAAAATGTAAGGTTTTTCTAAAGACAAGTTTATAAGTATTTAAGAATCATACCATACATGACCATACTGCAACTAAGCATTTATTACACTATTTAAGAAAAGCAAGAGCAGCGGTTATTTTAGAAGCTATATTTTTAATGTAATATATGTTCATAAACTTTCTAGACAGTATTTTAAAATATACAATCTCTCCAAAAGAAAATATTTAACTAACAATAACATAGGTAACTTTTAATGTAAGTAAAATGTTACAAGATGTTAATATGAGTTACCATCAGGTTTTTCACAGCACAATGTACAGAAATTTGGGAGTTTCCTGTATAGACTAATCTTACTCTTGAGCCAGCCGTTCAATAACACGCCGGTAATCTTCCACTAATTCCTGAAAGCTTTCTTCCAGTTGTTCATGTTGCATGCTTATTTCTATTTGGTTCATCTGGTTTGTCAATTCTTCTGGCCTGAGACATTTTCTCATCTTAGCAAGATCTCTCTGCTTTTTCTAAACAACAAACACATTTGTTTATTAGACTGGAAAAACAGATCTATTTTTTTTTTTCCCTACAATTTTAAATCTTCAGTGTTCGAAATGAGTGAAGATATATGACCAAACTTGTCTGGAAGAGACATTCTTTTTCTTTATATTTATGATGCAGGGATTAAAACCCAGGCCCTCACACATGCTTGTCAAGTGCTTAGTCACTAAGCTATATGCCAAGGAAGCTTACGCACTTACAAGTCCAATTATTTAAATATAGGATGACAAAAAATTGTATACTTTTTCATTGATTTTTATAAGACAACAGGAAATGTAAAAGTGACAGTACTCACAGGAATCACTTGGAATGAACTATTAAGTGGTTAAATGTTCTTAACAAATCCTCTAACAAGAAGACCTGGTTTGTGTCAGATAATTAATATACATATAAGACTAATAGCCTCCTTGTAGAGCATAATAAATACTAGTCAGTGTTAGGGGTATAGCTAAGTAGTAGAATGCTTGCCTAGCATGCATGAGGCCCAGTTTTGATCCCCAACAAGGGAATAAAATACAACTAATCTTTGGCCAGTGTAGATACATACCTACCTACCTACCCCCCCCCCACACACACATAGGGTTTCACTATGTAGTTCAGACTGGCCTTGAGCTCACTTTGTAGCCCAGGTTGGTCTGGAACTTGCAACCATCTTCCTGCCTCAGCCTCCTAAGTGCTAGGATCACAGGTGTGCACCACCACACCCAGCATCACATTTCTTTAAAACACTTTACCTGAAGAAAGGCAAGTGTTGTTATATGCAATTATGTATTTTACTATATGATCATTAAACTTCTGAGCTGGCATTGATGTCCTTGCCAATAGGCCACTCTCTAAGTTCCCTTACTCAGTGACATATTTACAGACATAGAGGTGTGATCAAAATATACACTGTTTAAATTTAAAACAGTCAGTACAGTAAGACGGACTGCTGTCATTAAGCCTCTTACAATACTCCTTTGCTTTGAACACACTTATCCCATTGTTTCTCCCACTTTCTAAGCAGTTCTAGGGGTCCTTTTGTGTGTCTTCATAAAATGTGATAAAAAATACAGTAAATGGTGCCATCTGAAAGGCAAGCTCATAGAAACATTACAGTGTATCCTCACCTACTTTAGTCACTTAATCTGATGTTAAAGGTAAACTGTTTTCAATCTATTTGGGACATCAAAATAGCCATGACATTACAACTAAGACATTAACAAAAGAGGATTTCCAGAACGGCTTCAGAAAGTGGCAAGAGTTACTGAAGAATTGTGTTAAAAGTGAAGGCAAGTATTAAATGGCAGTGCATCTTTTAATGTTATAAATTTTTAAAAATTTAAATACTCAGTTTTTTTTTTTTTTTTTTTTTTTGTGGGACCGGGGTTCAAACTCACGACCTTGCACTTGCCCAGCAGGCACTTGTGCCTCGGAGCTATCTCCCCAGCTCCCCGAAATACTCAGTTTTGAAGAACACCTAATAGTTATTTTAACAAACTGTTGGAAGTTTCAAAAAAGTAAATAAAGATATTTAAGTAATATACACCAAATAGCACTTACTGAGTCTCTTAATAATACCCCCCACATTTTATCAAGGAGTACAACATTAAGCTAGAGGAATGTGCAGTAAGGAGTGGCAACAAGTTTGTTCAAGACACTGTAGCAGGACAGTCCTGTGTCAGTGATGCAGAGGGTGGAAGAAAGTGGAGGACTAAGTAGCTATCTGCAGAAGATGGAAGGCTTTAAATAAAGTCAGTAGTGGCAGAAACAGAGGGGACAGGTCGCTTTAGGGGATAAAGTACTGGGTGATATGGACAAGGAAAATAGTAATTTCAAGATTCCTTGTTATGGGGCCCGGCAGGATGGCTCAGTGGTCTAAAGCGCCTGCTTGGGAAAGCTTGGGCAGCTTCAGGGACCACGGTTCGATCCCCGGCACCACATGCTGCGCCAGCCCTGTCCTCGGGGCAGGCTGAGCCGGCCATAAAAATGAGTGAATAAACAAATAAAGGTTCTGAAACAAGAAAAAAAAAAAAAAAAAGATTCCTTGTTAGGTGTCAACACTGCAATATATAAAGCTTTCATGTTTGGATTAACTGTTCTAGGTTATCATATCAATTCTCTTTTACTAACAACATGAAATAAAAGAGTTGATCTTTTCTTTTTGTGGTACTAGGGATAGAACTCAGGATCTTATGCTTGCCAGGCAGGAGCCTATGCCACTGAGCTATCTCTCCAGCTGCCAAGAGCTTACCTTATGAACGTTAGAAATCAGAGATACTAACTTATATTGTATAATTGTAGCAACTCTTAAAAGGTTCAGGATGGAAGAGGAAAAGGAACAAGAATCAGTTTCTTGCCCAGGCTTGTTAGCTAGTGAGCTGAGAAGCCCAGGACTAAAAATTTAACAGTCCAGTTACAAGTCTAAAGTTCTTAGTCTCTATTGTCAACTTGCCTTTCAAAAGATAATTCAAACAAAATAATCCTGAAAATATTACCCTAAACCTAAATACAAGTCTCCTAAAGGTAGACCTTTGGTAATTCTGGAATACTAGGCAAATGTGTAATGCTTATTACTTTAGCTAAATCTATAATCACAAGTATTTCTAAAATGGAGATAAGCCTTTATGAAAGAAACATAACAAAAACTTGATCTGGACTCTAAGTTGCATTTAATTTATTAATCTTCAATATTCCATGAACTATACATATTACACTCTGTGTACAGTATCAAAAATGTAAGTTTTGGGCCTGGCGGGATGGCTCAGTGGTCTAAAGCGTCTGCTTAGGAAAGCTTGGGCGGCTTCAGGGACCGCGCTTCCATCCCCAGCACCACATGCTGCGCCAGCCCTGCCCTCGGGGTGAGCTGAGCTGGCCATGAAAATGAGTGAATAAACAAAGGTTCTGAAACAAGAAAAAAATAAATAAATAAAATAAAAAATTTAAAAAAAAAAGTAAGTTTTTAAAAAAAGTAATAATATTCAATTAATATAGACAAAATAAAAACAATATGAAATTACTTATGCTAACATTTAATTTTGTGCACAGTAATAATCAGCAAATGGTAAGGCCAGGTGTGTGTAACAATACCACTACAATTAGGAAAAAAAAAAAATGGAAGATGAAACAGTAGTAGGGAAAAATGTTAAGAAGGAACCATGTTGAGAAACAGAGAAAGAAAAGGAGTGTGGTGATGCATGCCTATAGTACAAGCTGTTGGGATGTTGAGACAGAAGGATCCCTGCAAGTTTGAGGCCAGCCTGGGTCATACCGAGAGGCAGGCCCTATCGCTAACACAAAAGGTGAGACAGAGAGATAAATATTAATTTGAGAATTCAGTTATAGTAAACTACAGTATAGGCATTATAAATAGCAACAAAGGCTATTTTTACAAAGAGCGCCAAAAGGATTGGGGAATAAGATTTTTTAAAAAATGCATACAAATGAAAGAATAGATTATCACTGACATTCAATTTTAAGTGAATGAAAAACATTTATTGTAGGGCCAACGATATAGCCCAGCAGACTAAGCGCTTGGCTAGGGTTCAATCCCTGGCACTGCATGCCACACCAGCAATCCCAGCACTAGGGAGGCAAAAATCGGGAGGATCAGTATGAATCTGAGCTGCATAGTGTACCCCTCACACGCACACACAGGGAAAAAAAAAAAATTATCATTTATTAGAGTAAAAATTTGTATTACAGGAAGAATATTTTCACTTTGCTAAAGTTCCTTAAGAAAACTGATGAGAACTTGCCCACATATGAGCACTAGCTAATTTGTTTCATTTTTTAAAAATTTAATTTAATAACCTCATTTATTTGTTTGTGTTATGGCTGGCTCATCCTGCCCTGGCGGTGGGGCTGGCGCAGCATGTGGTGCTAGGGATCGAGTGCGGTTGCCTAGACTTTCCTAGGCAGGCACTTTAGACCACTGAAACATCTCACCAGCTCTCTCTTATGTTTTAAACAAGGACAAGAATGTAATGCCTGTCTCGAAAGCCCTACCTTATAAGGGCTGACCAGTCTTCTCTTAATATCCAGCCTGTAGCTTCTGTATTGCTCAGCATCACTCATATCAGTCACCAGCAGTCGAAGAATCTCATAAACCCGTCTGGCATGTTGCTAAAAAAAAAAAAAAAAAGAAAAAAGAAAAAAAAAGCCAACTGTGAACATTTTCAAACTAAAAAACTGACAGTATATATTTCATCTGCCATGGGGATGGAAGTGTGCTAGATACCCAAAGAAAAGCACTGTCTCTACTTTGAAGGAGTTAGCAAAAATGATCTCAGGATAGAATGATAAAAATTTAACAACAGAAATGGAGTATTAAGGTGGCATAGCCTCAGATGGTGGAGAATCTTAGGAACACATTCCTGAAGGAATAAAAAATAAAATCTGAGCTAAATCTTTATCACTGAGCCACATGTCCAGCTGTGGAATGAGCCTTAAAGGGAGGAGTGCATCATTCCATGAATGAGGTAAGAGTACTGTGCGTATCTGTGGACAAAATAAAAGGTAAGGGGAATGCAGTGAGGATTAATTCTTACATGTAGGGTAAAACAGCTGAATAACTTAGTAGGTAACCAGCTTTTAATGTAAGATTAATGATATGCACAGACTGAATTTTATGTAACTACTCTTTAGCTTCAGAGAAAAATAAGGGCAGAAAGGTCAATTAAGAAGCTGTTAAGCCAGGCGTGGTGGTGCACGCCTGTAATCCCAGCACTCGGGAGGCTGAGGCGGGAGGATCGGTGAGAGTTCGAGACCAGCCTGGGCTACAAAACTGAGCTCAAGGCCAGCCTGAACACTGTACAGTGAGACCCTGTCTCAAAAAGACAAAAAAAAAAAAAAAAAGAAGCTGTTATATGGGCTGGTTCAGATAGCTCAGTGAAATAAGAGCTTGCCTGGCAAGCACAAGGGCCTGAGTTCAATTCCTCGTTCCGCCAGAAAAAAAGCTGTTATTAAATCAGGTGAAAGATAAAAAACATGACAGCATGAGCTGAGACAGTCTAGTGAAAGTACTGAGGAACAAGGACTCTAGAGATGGATGAGAAACAGGAAGGTGTGAAATGACTGCCTTTTCACATCCCAGAGGAGTTAGGAAGCAGGAGAACATATGATTGTAGTCCAAGGGTAAGTGAGGGCTTAAGCAATTACTAGTTTTAGGTAAGAGTTAAAACCTTAAAATCTATTGAGATCTCTGGAGGAAAACATACATAATGATAAGGGGAAAGATTAGGCTATGCCAAAGTAACACTTAATGGGCAGACAGAGCAAAGAAAAAATGACGAAAAATATCAGGAGAAATCAAGTTTTGGTCTCCATTGGTTGGTTGTTTAGTTGGTTGGTCTGAAATAGTGTCTTATGAGGGAGGGCAGGGTATTACTATGTAGTTCAAGCTGGTCCTGAACTATAAAGCCTAGGTTGGCCTCAAACTCCTGCCTCAGTCTCACAGGTGCTAGGATTACATGTGTGTGTGTGTCAGGACACCAAGCTAAGTTTTAGGATTTCTGAAGCCAACAAAATAGCCACTTCTTTTGTTACTACTTCATGTATTTTAACAGATGGAGAAGTGGGCTATGGGGAAGGTTCAGAAGATGATATCTGAACTTCCCTGAAAGGAGACGTGAGTTAAGTCTGAAAAATGAGTATCTGGCCAGGAAAACATGAGAAAGTGGTATCCCCAGTAAAGGAATAATACATAAAAGGACATAAAAGAATGATGTCTTACTGTGGTACACATGGGAAGTGACAGGAGGCTCAGTAAAGCCAAAGGTGGCAAAGTGGTAGGAAGCTGAAGCCAAGAAGAAAGTACTGTCCAGATTACAATGGCTCTGTGTGTTCTACTTGACAGTTTGAAATCTTTAATGATCCATATACCCTTTTTTCTGCAAGCAGAGCTACTGAAAAATTCTTCTAATAAACATAGGTTTAGGGCCAAGGAGATAGCTCAGTAGAGGAAGCACTTGCCTGGGAAGTGCAAGGTCCTGAGTTCACTCCTAGTAACACACACACACACACACACACACACACACACACACACACACACGCACGCACACGCACCCATAGGTTTAATACAGTCTAGACATACAAATGACATACATATATGTTTAAGTATGTCTATACTGTCCATCTTAAAGCCAGAAAACTATTAAAATGTTTTAATGCAAGATGGAACTTTGGAACATTTTGGTTTATATTGAGTTGTTGGAGACCAAAAATTTCTTGGCTATATAGTTGGAAGCTCAAAGAGAGAAAAAAAAAAAAAAAAAAATCTAGATTGGAGATTTATATGAGGTTTTTTTTGTTGTTTGTTTCAGAACTTTTGTTTATTTATTTTTATGGCCGGCTTAGCCTGCCCTGAGGGCAGGGCTGGCGCAGCTTGTGGTGCTGGGGATCGAACCGCGGTCCCTGCAGCCGCCTAGGCTTTCCTAAGCAGGTGCTTTAGACCACTGAGCCATCCTGCTAGGCCCCTATATGAGATTTTGAAAGTAGAATTTAAAGTATTATAAAAGAAATGGGAATAAATGGGAAAGTAAAATAGATCAGGATGTGATATATTTATGAATTCACAGAGAATGTATTTATTATGTACTGCAAACATATTAACTTTAAAAAACAAACAACAAAGGAACTGTGAAAGAGTTACATTTACGGAGCACATAAAAGAGAAGCAACTGAAAATATTCCCCAAAAATGATTAGAATGGTAAGTGGAAAGCCAAGAACTGTACATTGAGAAGACAAGGAACAATGGTCAACAGCATCAAACAGTTACTACCGGAATATTCTTCATCTCACATACTTTCAAAATCCAAATCCTATCTATTCTTCAATTATTTCCTTCAGAATCTATCTGTTCCACAAAACAGCACAGATAACATTTACATATATGTTTTATACTCACTTCACTGAATTTCAATACTATTATTCTATACCTCTAAGGTACTTTAGACTAAGGTACTACTTTAGACTTTAAACAAATACACTGAAGTATATAAAATGGAACTCATATGCTTTACTTCAGCTCTTCTCTCTACCATATTATCTTCAAGAAAAATGACTACAGTTTGAGTATTTTTTAAAAGGCAAAATGTATATAATACCTTATTAACCAAATTTGTTTTGCTTATTACAATACAGCCATAAAATTTATAATCTTCCTATTTTATTATTAAGGAAATCAAGGAACAAATCAGTAAGAAAACTGTCCCACATCATACAGTAAGTAGTAGATCTACATCTGAATTCAGGGAGTTTAGTTTTGGAGGCTGTATTCTTTTTTTTTTTTTTAAGAATTTATTTCATTTTTTTCTTGTTTCACTTTTGTTTGTTTATTTATTTTTATGGCCGGCTCAGCTTTCCCTCAGGGCAGAGCTGGTGCAGCATGTGGTGCTGGGGATCGAACCGCGGCCTCTGCAGCCGCCGAAGCTTTTCTAAGCAGGCGCTTTAGACCACTGAGCCATACTGCCGGACCCAGAGGCTGTATTCTTAAGCACTGTTGATTCTCACATGTACTGACATGTGTTTTGTTATGTACAGTTAGTCCTTGACTATAAATATTCTAAATGAAAACTTTCAGATACAAATAAACCCTGAATTTTCTTTTTTATGCTTTACATTGTCTATTTATTTCAATAGTGTATAAGGCTCAAATGAATCCAACTTATATTCTCCTGGAATGAACTTATTGTACCCTTAAAAAAATCCTTTAAAATTAGTCAGGTGTGGTGGTACATGCCCATTATCCCAAAATTCAGGAGGCTGAGGCAGGGGGATCATCACATGTTCAAGACTAGCCTGACTTACATAATGAGTTCAAAGCCAGGCTTAACTATTTGAGATTCTCAAAATAAATAAATACACAAATATATACATACATAAATTTCTACAGAGTAAATATACCTTATTTATTTTGAACTTCTGCTGTGCTTCTATTGCCATATCTTCATTGAATCCTTGCATTAATTTCTCCCGAGAAAAGCAAGGCAAATCTTGACAAAGCTTCACAAGTACAAAATCTCGTAGTTTCACATAACTTTTGGATGGGTCTTCCGCTAAGAAGATAAAGCAGAGTAGTATTTCCCATACCCAACATAGCTATCATTTATAATCTCAATAAACATGCTAACTTAAAGGCAAACATTTAAAACAGAAAATAGCATAGGCAAAAGTTACAATATGAAAGTATTACTTCTTAGAACTCAGGACTATTTGTCAAATAAAATTATAGGTATACTCTTTTTGCAAAGACATACATGATGAGATCAAAACATACTATGAATGTTCAAATTAAAGCACATTTATTATAGTAAAAGACACACATCCCCCTCAAAATACTGTCCCACCCACTTCAAGTACATTTATCATACCATTCTTGCCACTTTCTGTGGCCATTCTGGAAGTCTTATGTGAGTACCCTCATAAGGTGTTATAAAAAATATGGTGAATGGTGCTGCTGAATTCTATCATTCCAAAAGGCTAGCTCCTAAAAACGGCTGTCCATACCCTGTGCCACTTCTGGCTCTTCCCCAAAATCAAAATAATCATTAAAGGTAAAACATTTTGAATCAATTCAGGACAACTAAAGATATCCACACAAAAGAAGAGTGATGGGGTAAGTACATTCAAAGAGGGGAAGTATTTTGAGGGGCATTAATGGCAATGTCTCCTTTACTGTAATACATTTTTAAAACTTTTTAAACATTTTTGGATAAAATATTATTTGTGAAATAAGAGCTATTCTTCTGAACTTTTTGATACATTGCCACATGCACCTTAGTTTTAACTATAGTTACTTAATGCTATTAGGTATTTTGCAAATGAGAAGGGGACCAAGAAATACAGGGAAGGGGAAAAGCAAGGGCATGAAATTATAATCTATTAAGAATGATGAAATAAAAAGTAAGCCACGTGTGGTGGCTCACACCTGTAATCCCAGCACTCGGGAGGCTGAGGCAGGAGGATTGGTGC
>PVJA010050370.1:0-13317 GCA_004027025.1 Myocastor coypus | reverse complement strand
GGAACGCAGAGGCGGGGCAGAGGGGCGCAGGGGCTTACCCGTGGCGGGTGCGCAGGCTCATCTCCCAGCGGTGGGGTTTTCAGCAATCTCATTTCATATTTGAAGAAATCTTCCATGAAATAAGGTTTTTTAGATTTCTTCTTTTTATGAATTTAACTTAAGTATCTCTGCCTATCAATATTATGATTTGATCCACATATTTGTATCTTCAGTGAGACTTCATTTATTTATTTTTTATCCATTAAGATTCGATATACTTTTGAGTCTGCTCTGTTTTGTTTATTCTATAAAAAAAAAACTATGACAAAATTAGATTTAATCATATCAGTTATGAATGTTCAAAATAAGGAATGATTAATAGAAGCCAGAATATACAAAACATGCTTGAGAATGACACTATGTTTTATTTAGCCATGAATCCTATGGATTTAACAGAAAAGCTAGCCTGCTGCAGGTTTTCCACAAGAAAGTCAAAGCAAAAAGAGGGTTTTATAGTCAAGTTTGAAGAAAATGGCAGAGTTTTGCTTTAGAAAGAGCACTGGCTTGGAACATTGGCAGTTCTGAATTTTAAAAACTGTCTCTACCAGACTATAATTGTAAAGAAGCTATTTAACTGCTTTGACAGTTAGTTGGTTTATGTTAAGCATAAGAATATATTCTGCCTAGGATTGTTATGGAAGTTAAATAAAAATGACTGTAAAATATCTAATATCATGTAGAGTGGAATGTGTTATGGAGTAGGTTGACAAAGTCCCTATAAACAACTAAATATGACAGTTCAACTGACTCATTTTGTAAGTGAAAGTCTCTGAATTTCAATTAGCCAGGTTTCTATATCACAGTCAAGTAAAAACAGAAACAATGGACATAATAGATACTCTTATAAGGATTCTGACAAGAACAAAAATTATATATAATTATAATTTTGATAATACTAAGGCATTTTATGATAATTCATTGATTGTTATTTTTCTTCTATAACTCTACTGAAGACCTACAGAAGCACTATGGCAAAAGTGCTCTTTTTCTAATGCAGTTATAATTTGAAGATAATGTGGAGGAAGCAATAGTATAGGCAGCTTTTAATATTTGTTAAAATGTGTGAATGTTTCTATAGAAAGCTGCCCTCGAAAAATACAACTTTGTACTACAAGAAAAACTAATGAAATAACCATAATTTTAGATTATTCTGTTCCAGTTTTCTTAAGAGTGTGTATTTATCTGCCAGAAAACTTTGTTTGTAAAGTCTGCTATATTTTCATTTAATATTTTCCTGTCACTAAAGGTTATAAAACTATGTTGCTTTTCACATTACTGAAGCTAGATAATTATCATTTTTATCATTATAAATAATAACACCATGAGTATCATGTATTTGTAAATTATTTTGCATTGTACATTTCTTTATGTTGGATTACTTGTTAAAAATATCTCATCATTTTGTGGATTTTATAAAACATTCCTTATTCATAGTGTATATTTTATTTTATTTTATTTTATTGTATTATGGCTGGCTCAGTCTGCGCTGAGTGTTGGGCTGGTGCAGCACGTGGTGCCAGAGATCAAACTGCGGTTCTTGGGGTTGCCTAGGCTTTCCTAAGCAGATACTTTATAGACCGCTGAACCATCTTGCTGGCCCCTCATACTGTATATTAATATTAAAAGTTCTTATAAGCTTTTCTCTCTGAAGTTGTTTCTTTTTTCTAGTTTTGATATCTTGCATTGCACTTTTGCACAAGTTTTATGTTAACTATTTCCTGTGCTCAGTTTTAGACTGGCCTTATATCTCTTTTGCAGGTATTTTGCTACTAAATTTACCCTTGTTATTTCTTTTTGTAAAAGTTCAATTTGAAAGGTACATAAATTCTGATTCTTTTTGCCTCAGAAATTCAACTAGCATATTTAAATTTCCAGTCTAAAATACGAAGATGACCCTTTGAGCTCTATCAGTTGAGATGAATCTTATTGAATTCATTACAATCTATTTGTGTTTCTAATGAAAATACACAGAAATGTGATCAGTAGAATATAAACAAAGATAAATAATTTTCTAGGAGAGGAATTGAGACGGTTAGATGATCTAGACTTGCTATGTTCATGTAATTAGCAACTTACTTTGCTCAAAATGAAGTAAAGTCAGAATAGAAAATTATAGTACAACATCATCCACAAAAGGATACAGGAACAGTTGTCATTTATTTAATCATTTTATATTACACCTTTTCCATGTTTTTTTAGAAATTATAGGCAAGAAAAGTATACAACCTTTTCGGTCAGTCTTGAAGCCCTGAAAAAATGGCTGAAAATTAAATTTGAAAAGCCAAGATGACTAAATTGCTAGTGGATAAAACAGAAAAGGGAAAGTACCAGATCTACTGTAAAGTATACAAAACATTCAGTTTTTCTAAGTAAGCACTGAAACTACATTTATGTGTAGAATCAAATCTAAGTAAATTTAGATGATGCAACTAATGAGAATCCATGGACAAAGAAATAAAGGAATTTTGCTACTATAAAAGCCCATTATTTTCATTATAATTTTATTCCCACTTATAGGTTTGTTATGTCCCTTCTTGAAGAGCATTATGATATTGAAAATTTTTGACAAAAGTTAACATCATAGGGGCCTGGAGGGATGGCTCAGTGGTCTAAGGTGCCTGCTTGGGAAGGCTTGGGCGGCTGCAGGGACCGCGGTTCGATCTCCAGCACCACATGCTGCGCCAGCCCTGCCCTTGGGGCGGGCTGAGCCCGCCATAAAAATGTGTGAATAAACAAACAAAGGTTCTGAAACAAGAAAAAAAAATAAATAAATAAAATAAAAATTCAAAAAAAAGTTAACAACATAAAAGATTTATTGTTATCCTGAAAAAGTACATATAAAAATGAAAATTTCTTCTGACAAATGAATATCGAATGAGAACTTGTAAAACTAAACGTTATGAGAGAAATTCACAAAGCAATGCTAAAATCTGATTTGACATTTTTAATCATTTATAGTTTATCTTCATAAAAATTATATTCTTTATAACTTTGCTTCACATTGGTTACTGATGTTCCAAAATATTTTCAACTTAGATGATATAACATGAAATGACTAATATAAGACTCATACAAGTGAATTATCTAAGAGTCACTTTAACAGTAACTGAAATATATTGAGTAAATATATTCATGGATGTCTTCTATTTTTAAATTATCCCTTTAAGTGTATTGAGACATCATTTAATCTTTTGATTTAAAAAGGTAGTAATACATGTCTGAAATTCATAATATTTACACAGATAGTGGAGATTTGGTGTATGAACATTAAATTACTTTCCTATTGGAACATCTACTTGTTCACATTTCCACCCCTTCCCTTCAACCTTGTCTTGGTACTGTTTCTATTTACAAAATGATCTAACTCTATGTTCTTTATTATGTTTTGATTTGATCTTTAATTCATGTATATTTTGGATTTCTCATATAAAGGATACAATAAAATATTTAAGTTTATATGTCCGATATCTGTCATTTAACAT
This sequence comes from Myocastor coypus, assembly GCA_004027025.1. NCBI lineage: Eukaryota > Metazoa > Chordata > Mammalia > Rodentia > Myocastoridae > Myocastor > Myocastor coypus. The sequence goes on along the minus strand of PVJA010050370.1, from coordinate 9,796 downwards.
TATGTTTAAAAGATGTATCCAGTTTCCTACAAATGACTCCAATTCGTCCTTTCTTTTGGCTATGTAATACTGCATTGTATATAAAAACCAATTTTTCCTTAAGAATTCACTTGAGCAGCTAATCAGCTTTTCATTTTGATTTTGGTAAAAGGAATCAAACGCAGGACCTTGTGCTTGTCAGGCGAGCACTTACTACACTGAGCTATCTCCACAGCCATAAAATATTTCTTAAAGGTGAACTTCCATAAAAGGGCATACAAATATATTTGATATGTTACTTATGCCATAGAAGAATGCATTCAGAAATAACACAAGTCAATTAATGCTAAAATATAAAAATCCAATAAGAAACTATTTTATTTTTTAAGTACAAATTAGAATTAAAACAGAACAAAATTACCAGTGATACACCTTTTCACTTAACAAAGTAATACAAATTTCAGTGTTTGTTGTAATACATTGTCTTCCAAATAGTTATCCATGACCAGGTATATGCTTGTAAAATTGGAAGAAGAAGAAGAAAAAAAGGAAACTAACTTAGAAGAAATTAAGAAGAGAAGTACAAAAAAATTTAAAAAGGAGATGAAACAAATTAAAGCACTGATTTTTTCCATAGCAGCAGAAATTCACAGTACAGTTATCCAGACTATCCTGCTTATGTGCATTGATAAATCTCTTTACCCAACTCCTTCTCTCATCCTTCTCCTGAACCCAGTAGCTATTTCCTTTTCAGTAAGTTCATTCTCTTTCACCAATGTCTATTGCATCCTTCAGATTCCATTTTTGTCTTTCAGGTTTTACACATAAGACACAATAAAATGTTTCTTTGCACATGTGCGTCTGATTTAGTTCATTTAAGATTATGTTCTCTCATTGCATCTATCTACCAATGAAGTACTCAAATTTATCCTGTTTTATTGTACAATAATACTACATTGTGTAAAAATATCACATATTCCTTATTCATTCTTTAGCTGATGGGCATCTTGGTATTTTCGAGGTATTATCTATAGTAGATTGGACTGCTATAAGGATGAGTGCACATATATTGCTGTGGTATGTGGTCTTCAGTTCTTCTAGAAAAATACACAAGAGGAGAATAGCTGCCTTGAAAGGCATCTCCAATCCCAGATTTTTAAGTAATCTCCACACTGATCTCCACAGCGGTTGCACCAGTCTGCACTCCCACTAACAGTGCAGAAGGGCTCCTTTTTCTCCATAACTTCTCCAGGATTAGTTATTGGCGGACTTTTTCATGTTAGCCATTCTTTCTGGGATGAGAAGGAATTTCAATATTGTTTTAATTTGTATTTCTCAATTGAGCAATGATGTTGAATATTTTTTCCTATATTTACTTGTCATTTGTGTTTCTTCCACTGAAAATGTATACTCATCTCAGATGCCTGTTTTTGGACTGGGTGTTTGAATTTATCTGCTAGAGTTAATCACCAAGTTTCAGAAGTGACCATGCAAAAATCAGCAGCATTTTTGTACATAAACAATGATCACACTGAGAGAGAAATTAGGGAAACCACGCCCTTCACAATAACATTCAAAATTGAAATACTTAGAGACAATCTCACAAAGGACATAACAGATTTATACAGTGAAAATTATGGTGCTCTGTGAAAAGAGATAGAAGGGAATTTGAAAAGATGGGAAAATATTTCATGCATCTGTATAATAACAACCAATATTTTGAAAATGGCCATGCTCTCAAAATTGCTACACAGACTCAATGCAAATCTGATTAAAATACCACTAGTATACACACAGAGCTCCAGATAATTTTCCTCAAATTGGTTTGGATACAGGAGACACCCAGAATATCAAAAGCAAACCTGGAAAATAATGGGAAGGCAGAAGGTACCACAACTGGTCTTGGCATAGTGAAAGAACTGAGGATCAGTGGAAGATCAGAAGATGCAGATGCAACTGCAAACACACTCAGTCACGTTATCTTTGATAAACGGGCCAAACATGTTCATTGGAAGAAAAGGCAGCCTATTTAATAAATGTTTCTGGAAAAACTGGCTTTCCACATGTTGAAGACTAAAACTTCAAAGAAAAGCTCCAACGGAGTAAGAAAACCCAAACACTGGGAAAAAGTTATAGCTGACTGTCCCTCAGATGAAGGCCTTCTATCTTGAACATACAAAGAGTTAGAAATTGTCGTAAAAACATGAAAAAATGCTACACTTTATTGTACCAAGACAGAAAATGAAAACATGACAACAGAATTTCTGGTATAAGAACCATAACTGTGCATATAAATAATACAGAGGGGAATAATTTAAAAATTTATTTACCTGTAATTTTGCTACGAGAATAATATAAACTGCATTTCTTTAATTTTAGAGTTCATAGTAAAATTATGTACTTTAGAATTCAAAAATATTTTATTTCAGAATAAGTTTTCCAGGTATTAACATCAACTCAATCACATGAAACATCCTAATGTTAGCCTAATAGTAACCTAGTCTGCATTTTATAAAGTAGATTAATGAGAATTCTAAAGACCTGTACATTGAAAAGAAAAAAAAAAAAAAGAAAAGAGAATAGGGATGATTGCCATCTTCAATGAAAGAGAATTTAAAAGAGTGATGTATTTTTAGCTCACGTAGGTGGGAACAATTTAACTCCAGGGAAAAGTTATCAAAATTAAAAATGGCTATTGCACATTTATTTGTCAGTATTTAATTGAAGCACAGTGAACTGGCACAATTTCAAGCTCTTAATCACAGATTGCTAAATGCACATTAGGTAATGAATGTATAAAATTATGCTTATCGTGTCTTAGATAAATGTCTAATTAAAAATCCGTTGAGGAAAGAATATCTTCATATCATTAAAAAAGAAAAGAACATTCTATGGAACTTTGTATAACTTTAGAGAGAAAAATTAGAATTTTTTTCCAAGTGGACCACTCTGCTGAATATTAGTTAACTGGAATTTTTGATCAGACATGCTTTGTAGGTATTCAAAATAGGGTTCATCCAGAAAACAGAATAAAGTAGCTGAGTTTCAAAGATAAATGTTGTTTATCCACACTTACATAGAGCTTAAGAAAGCATGACCCTATTAAACACTACATACAGTCATTTGCTACACCCTCATTATAATACAAAAGAATGTGTCATACTTTAAGCTACTCTGTGTCTTACATTAAATAAAATTAGATGCTCCAAAGATTTCTGTTTCAAACACATACTACATGTTCAAATCTTAACTGAGATACATAAAATATGTAGGTGAATGTGTAATGCACATAAGGAGGATTATCTTTTCCATTAAAAGATAAACACATTTAACAACAAAAAAAAAACAACAAAAAAAAAACAAAGAAAATCTGTTCCATATTCTATAGGTCCCTATAAACTTTTAATCTAGTAAGTTAGATAAAGCAGTTCTTTCAAAACTACCAAACATGTTTTATAATAAATAAATTTCTACTTTAAGGAAGTTTAGAATACTTAAATAAATTTTTAAAACAGATAAATGAACAGATACTTCCCTTTACAAATGATCTACAAAAGCATTAAAATTTTCATTTCCTCACATACTATATTTATAAGTAAATTCTATATATTAGGAAAATATCACATAAATTAATTTTGAAGACATTTATAGGTTAGAGTTTACTCGTGTGTTCATTTAAAGTGTAAAGATATGAAAACAATCATATGTAGATATTTCATCTACTTCAAGAAAGACACATTCATTTGATTTAATTGATGTTCTTCTAGTATAAGACTGCTAAAACACAAAAGCAGTTTCTAAAACTACTAAAAGTTTACTTCCAAAAGTCAATTGCCTTACTTAACTCAATTGGTGATTACATGGCTGATCATACGTATAATAATTGAACAGTACGACAATATTTTGATAACTTTCTCTGTGTTAGACTTGTTTTGGAAAAAAATACTCAACTTAATAGGATTTTAAAGTTGCATTTATGATTTAATATCAGACATAATGCCTAGTATGTCCCTCCATAGGCTTAGTTATCAAAAGTATAAAAAAAGAATGGGCTGGGATGATAGCTCAATGGAATAAGTCCTTGCCTGGCAAGCACAAGGTCCTGACTTCAGTTCCTGGTACCATACACACACACAGACACACACACACACACACACACACACACACACACACACACAGAGATAGATAGATAGATAGATAGATCATATTTTTATAGACTACCTCAGGATTATTCATTTTACCATATGTTTCTGCATGTATGGAACAAGAATTTTAGCTGTATTCCAAGAGCATACACTTTAAAAATTGGAAAGAAACTTAAAGATTCTTGTATTTCCCTGAAGTGTTGACTTGGATTAGAGGAATGGCAGGGTAGTAGAGAATTTGGAATGACTCGGGAAGAGATGAGGTTAAGAAGTAACGAGAATTTTATGCAGAGTGAAAACCAAAGCAGATTACCCCAGAACTGTGATTTTCAGTGATATGAGAAGTACACCTTACAAAAAGATTTTCTTATTTACTTTTGTAGTAAATAAGTACTGTGGCCAGTACATTTGCTGGCCGCAATGCAGGGTGGCCTATGACAGAGGGGCAAGCATCAATGGCAGTAGAGGACAGCAAATGCAACAAGAAAGAGAAGAGACAAAACTCTTCCAGTATCTTGTATTATATGCAGTCTGCTTTCCTAGACTGGTTGTAACATTCACACCCATAACGATAGCAGGCTGATTCTTCCTGAATTTAAAACATGTACATGGGATAAAACTAAAAGAATTCCATATTTCTGGCTAATGGAGCAATTAAAAGACTGCTGGGATTCACAGTGACAGTAAAGTCCCAGAGATGAGACATTTAGATGTTCATTTTTTGTATATGAACAGAAACCAATGTCAGACTGGTCTTCAGCTACAGATATGTAGAACATACCCAAAGAAGCATCACAAAGACTTTGATATTTGATGTATAAGCCCGTGTCCACATTCCAAATTGGCTCTCTGTAGAAAGTAACATATTGCTTTGATTTAAACCCATGGTGTGCAATTATTTACTAAAAGAAGAAAGAGCAAATTTCTTTTTTTAATTTATTTTTTATTACTTTTAATAAGAGATAACAATATGAGAGTTCCAAAACATGTTATTAGCACACTCACAATAATTAACACACTGCATATTGTTGTCCTCATAAAACTTATACAAAGCACAGAGTGTAGACGAGACAAGTTAAACGTTATTTATTTATTTATTTATTTATTTATTTATTTATTTATTTATTTATGTTATAAGCAAATCAGCCTGCCCTGTCAGTAGGGCTGGCACAGCATGTGCTGTCAGGGATTGAACTGTGGTCCTTGTAGTTGCCAAAGCAAGTGCTTTAAACTGCTGAGCTATCTCGCTGAGAGTAAGCAAATTTCTCCAATGGATTTTAAGGGGACACAGACTCTCACAGCAGCAAATTAAAAACATCTAAGGTAACAAAAAATTAATTGATAAAAATAAAACAGTCAAGAAACTATGATCAATTCTTAAGGGGAAGTACTCAAAGAGTAAAAGTCAATCACAACAATTTGCAAATACCAAGCAACACTTTTAAAGTGACTAATATAATCATTCATTATTAGATAAAACTTGGGAAGTGAGCTAAGATAAATATTTTGAACAACAGCTTAAAAATTTTAAAAGTCAAAAGTGTTTTGTAAATGACATAGTTGATGTTTGCAATAAAAGTAGCTTTACATATGTTCACTTCAGAACAGTTAAACTATTATGAACAGAACATAAATCAATAGCAATTACATGATTTGAAGAAGAAAACTATTGAAAAATGTGCAGATATCAAGAATCATTTCAGGCTGGGGAAATAGCTCAGTAGAATAAGCACTTCTCTGGCAAACAGAAGGACCTGAGTTCGATCCCCAGATCTGGAAAAAAAAATTACAAAAAAAAAGAATCATTTCAAATAATCAAAAATTTACAGTACTAAAGTTCTCAAGAAAACAGAGAAGCATATTATTACTGAAAAGTATCCTAAGATGGGGCTCGGCAGTATGGCTCAGTGATCTAGAGCGCCTGGGTAGGAAAGCTTGGGCGGCTGCAGGGACTGCAGTTCGATCCCTGGCACCACATGCAGCGCCAGCCCTGCTCCTCAGGGGAGGCTGAGCCGGTCATAAAAATAAAATAAATAAACAAACAAAAGGTCTGAAACAAGAAAAAATAAATAAATAAAATTTTTAAAAACTAAATTTAAAATTATCCTAAGAAAAATGTCTGAAAGTTTACTACTGTAAGAAATTCTATAAATTTATAAATTTTGTCACTGAATGACAAGGTTTTAAACTTTAAAACATGTTGATAACAAGTAATAATGAAATAAATGAAAATTATTTATGAATATTTCAATTATGTAAACCTCAGGAACAAATAAATTGAAAGAGTATCACAGTGTCTTTACCTCATACCTCATAATATATAAAAGTAAAAATAAAATGTTTCACATAACTATAGGGCACTATTTTAAAATAGCATAAGTACCAACAGGAAAAAATCAACTTTAATTCATGGAGGGTTTATAAATACATGGTGAAGAGAACAAAGTGCACTTAAAAGACTTACTATGTAAATTGCAAATATTTTTGAGAAAGAAATCACTATGAGCCAATCAAGAAGCTAATATGTAAATTCCACTACTATCCTATAAAGGTGGGATTAAGGAATGACAATTCTCAGTACAGTACCATTTTATTTCATTCATCTGCTCTTTTCATACTCACATATTTTAAATAAAACACTTGATGGATACTATGATGACAGAAACAGATGTAGTTACTTCCCATATAATGCTTTTAATTCATTCAGGTCATGTCTGAATCTTCCTTATGTTTTAAAATAAAACCTGAAAGTCCTGTCTGCTAAAATATGTTTTCTTTTCTTTTCTCTTGTTTTTTTTTTATTATTATTATGGCCAGGTCAACATGCCGTGGAGATGGGACTGGCACAGTATGTCGTGCCAGGGATGGAACTACGGTCCCTCCGGTTGCCTGAGCTTGCTTAAACAGAGGCTTTAGACTGCTGAGCCATCTCACCACCCCTAAAATATCTGTTTCAAAAAGTATAAAGCTTTATTTTTATAGGAGTTGCAGTTTGCCCTGTGAACAAATGGTACTTACGGTTTTGAATTTTTTTTTTTTACCATCTTTCACAAAAAAATATTGACGACTGTGCACATTTGATCAGTTTCCTAGCTGCCCTGGCTCCCAAAATATCTGCCTTTTGTTTTGTTTTGTCAGAGATATGTGTTCCATTGCTGTTAGAGAAGCTGTATTTGGAGAAATATTTCAACGGCCTTTTCATACCTGAAGCTAGTCCAAAGATTTTAGTATTTGAATTCAGTAAAATAACCCAGTATAACCCAATAGTCCATAATAGTACTGGATTATCAGCAGAACTTGCATTGTCAGAAGTTGTTGACTTGAACCTTTTACAGCTCAGCATATTAATATAGCTTCACTTTTTATATCTTGTGTTTAGATCTTTCTAAAGGATGGTTAAGACCAAGATAAAGACCTATATAACTATAAACGTAACTTTTGTATTTGACAAGGTCAGTAAAATCCTCTCAAGTTTACCCAGAAACCACATACAGTGATTTGCTGATTCTTTTTTTTTTTGGTGAATTCATGAACCTTCAATATTTGAATGGCAATGGAACACCTATCTCTGACAAAACAAAACAAACAAGGGAGATATAAATGAAGGACAATTGCGTAGTGAAAAAGTAATTAGGATAGATATACAGTTACTTTGTCTTAGTTTAACGAGGAGAACAATTTGCACCAATATTGTTTAGATACAATATCATGTCTGCATCTTGCCCTCTGAAAAACTACTGTGAAGACAATGTGCAATGTATTAATTATTGTAACTGTTCTATTAACCTGTTGTGAAACTATCTCATTGCTATTACTTTCTCCTTAAAATTAACATAAATAAATAAATAAATAAATAAATAAATAAATAAATAGATTATTTTACAACTTTGACATACTGACAATGGCAGTAATGCGCTCTTGTCTCCAGTAAGGGACAGATTTCTAACAGAGCAATATCAGAAGTAACAAGAGGCTTGGAGCAGCAATGAAAACAAAGCGGAACATTTGTTGCTTAACTTTTCAGTCTTCAAACTAAAATTAAAAAAACATATTGTTTGTCCAATAAGAAATATGATGCTAGCAAAGAAGAAGAATCAGATTTTTTCTCAGGACATATCTGTGGCATTTTCACAAATTCTCAGTAAACTGAAATCAAAGTAATACATTTTTTCTTTATTTTTTCAACGTATTCTTTACAGAAGTTTCACAACCTGTATACAGGAAGATTTGGGAACAGAGTTCAATGGTAACCAAAAAGATGAAGCCATTTAGTCTCAGAACTAGTGAGGGTATTGAAGTTAAAATATTTATGAAAGACATCACTATCTCTTTTTTATTAAAATTTACTTTTACTTCAACACATACACAAAAGCACAAAAGTTGTATATAGTTACAGGGCACCTTGTGATTTCCTATATGATCAGTGTAAAGTTTAACTTAGATTAAAAAATCTATCTCTTCAAACACTTATCATGTCCTCATTGGTAAAAACTCTTTAAATCCTACTGTTATATTTAGATATGAAGTGTACCACAAAAGTCTCATGTTCTGAGGTGGGGCCTGCTCGAAGTAGGTTGGATCAAAAGGCATAAATTGAAATGGTTAGTTCTTGCCTCCAACTTTACCCTTCGGTCTTGTTACATGGCTGCCATTACACGAGGAGCCTTGCTCTATGAATGAATTTTACAAACCTGTTTCTGCCTTAAATCCAGCTGATCATTGATGAAATCCTCTGAAACCGTGCAAGGTCTGTCTTGGCTTGGTTTAACTGTCTTCCTGTGGTTAGCATTGGCAAATTTTCACATTCCTTACATGTCTAAATTCAGAAAAACCCTACTACTTTAAGGTTTCTTTGACAGAGATGGAAAAACTGACTAATACACTGAGAGTGAGGTCAGTCCTATGACCTTGGTTGACTATGTGGTCTAAAAGCTTTAGGAACGGGTTTGTTGGTGGAATTTGCACAACTTTGGAAATGCAAGTTAGGGAAGAGCTAGAATTTATTGAGAAATTTATTTGTAACACTTAGGAGAGCTTAGTCTATTAAAATTCTGATAACAATGTGCACAGTAAAGACTAGTATCAAGAGGATTAACGTGGGAAAAGAGATTTTAAAGGAATTCCACTGACGGGTAGGCTAGAGGCCTTGTCTGCTATGCTTTAACAGAAAATTTGTCTGTACATTGCCTATGTCCAAAAGTTGTGGTGGTAGTAATATTTTGGCCAGCATACTAATTAGTCTTTGTGAGGAAATTTTAAGGTAGTCCTACATTGAAGATATAGCATAGATATTCCTGTCTGCTGTCATCCAGATTTATACTGAGAATAAGAAGTGCAAAACAGAGCTGAAACATAAGAAGACTTGTTAGAAAGGAAACCCTAGTAAAGTTGGGGAAGTGGAGGGAGTAATTCATGAAAATATTAACATTAATAAGAAACAAATACTGGGGCTGGGGAGATAGTTCTGTGGCACAAGTGCCTAACTGGAAAGTACAAGGTTGTGAGTTTGAATGCCGGTCCCCAGATGAAGAAGAAGAGAAGAAGAAGAAGAAGAAGAAGAAGAAGAAGAAGAAGAAGAAGAAGAAGAAGAAGAAGAAGAGGAAGAGGAAGAGGAAGAGGAAGAGGAAGAGGAAGAGGAAGAGGAAGAGGAAGAGGAAGAGGAAGAGGAAGAG
>PVJA010050369.1:0-13318 GCA_004027025.1 Myocastor coypus | reverse complement strand
ATATATATATATATATATATATATATATATATATATATATGACTTGGGAGCTGGGGCATGGTGGTGCACGCCTGTAATCCCAGCACTTGCGAGGCTGAAGCAGGAGGATCGGCGTGCGTTCGAGGCCAGCCTGGGCTACAAAAGTGAGCTCAAGGCCAGCCTGAACTGCATAGCAAGACCCTGTCTCAAACAGACAAAACAAAATAAAATACGCATCTGGCCAGGTGTGATGGTGCACACCTGTGTCGGGGAGGAGGGTTGAAAGTTTATGTCCATGTGTGGGTGACTTGGTGACTTGGTGAGACGCTACCTCAAAAGGAAAAGGGCCTGGATTCACACCGACACTCAGCATGAAGGCCCTGGATTCAATCCCCAGTACTGGAAAAAATAAAATAATCAGTAAAATAAAATAAAATTTAAAAAAAAAACAAAGTTCCATGAAGAAAACCCGACTAATGCCCAGGTTACTCTGCCCTGGCCCCTGCCCTGACCTCAGACAAGGACATTTCTTTGTCCTGCCCCCAAGAGCAGTTAGCACAGAGGCCAAGCCAGGGAGACAATGACTCTCTGGGACAGAGAATGAGGTTAAGCCAGGAGGGCTTTTCTCTCTTCTCCCCACCTAGACCTCCTGCAGAATCTGCATACACCAAAGCAAATCCCCCTACCTGCTGGGCTGGGCCGGCCTGACCTTAGGCTAAAAAAACCCATTAGCCTGGCAGGGGAGGAGACCCCACCCCTACCCCCATCCCCACCTCCCTGCCTGTAATAAAAGCTCCTTCAATTGCAGCTGTCTGGCAGGGTAGAGAGAAGAGCACTTGCTGTGGGGACCCCACCTCCTGGGCTCCTCAGTTCCGCCCCTTCCAGATCTGGAAGTTTGGATGTCATAACATTGTGTCTGTTTACCCGAAATATTTCCACCCAAAATGCCTGTCTGTGCAACCGCATGACATGTTGATACAGCTCCTGACAGCTGAGGGAAGGAGGGACTTAAATAAAACACAAAGTAAACACATTTGCATAGGGCTTACACACAGCCTGAGTCACCGGAAGCCTGGAGACCCAGGGACCAGATCCCTTATCGTCTGTGGCCGCCACCTCCAGGGCCCCACCCTAGCTCTCTGCCCCTGGAATGCATCAGGAGAGAAGGGATCAGCCCAGCCCTGAGATCTTGAAGCTTCCTTTCTCACTTGTACCTGGTCTGTCCCTTCCAGGAGTGACTGGAAGATTTGCTTGCTGGAGCGACTTCCCTAAAGGTCTAAGTCTCAGGCCCAGGGAATCCAGAGGCAGATGGGGCGGGGGGAGGGTCTCACAAAAGTGGTCCCTTGGGCCCCTCCACACTGATCTGCTGCTGGGTGTCCGTCTCAGATCTTCAGGGACACCACGCTCTTAGCGCCTGAGATATCTTGTGACACCTGGGATCTCATTTTATATCCCCCCTCCACCCCAGTCCTTAGGAAATAAAACTCCACCTAATTCCACATTCCTTACTTCTGTTTACCTAAGAGAACCATAAAGTCGCACTCAGAAAGCCTGGGGACAGCCAGGCATAGCACAAGGCTCTCCTAGTCCCAGGCCTCTGTGAGGCTGAGGCAGGAAGATTTGCCGACCCCAGCTCAGCCTTCCACCAAGGGACTTAGCAAGATCCTGCCTCATGATAAATTAAATAAAAGGTCCCAGATGTAACTCCCCTTGAAGACCAAGTTCAATCCACTGAGGTAGGGGAGAAAGAGGCACTGTCATCTTCAACATCTCATTCAGCACAGTGGTTCTCAAACGGGGATCCCTGGCGTAACAGCACAAGGGATCCGTGAGGCATTTCTCACAAGCTCCTGGTTGGTGCCGCTGGTCCAGGACCACCCTTGGAGTGGCCAGGCTGTGCTACACTCACACGGCTGCCCCCATCCAGATGCAGCCCACCTCTGGAGGCCACTGGCAGACCCACATGGGCTCCCCACCAGAGGGCCTCCACTATGCAACCCTCCAGGCCTGCCACAGCTCCTGCAGCACAGATCCGCTTCCTGATCACATTTGCTTCTGCCTCAAAGACATGAGGATGGAGCAGAGTGTTCACGGAGAGAAACCCTGGTGCCAGCCAGGCCAGGAGACGAAACCAGCGAGGCCAGCCTCCACCAGGTCCTGTGGCCTGCGGGTGACGAGGCTGCAGTTAGATCCAGCCAGGGATGGCAGAGCCCATCGAGAGAGCCACGCCTGTTGAGCTAACCCCTCCCTGCCTCCAGCCCCCACGGGAGCCTCTCCTCAGCCCCAACCCAGCCTCAGACAGGCGGGAGAGCCATCCACCCCACAGGAGGTGGCAGAAGCTTTGGGGAAGCAGACTGTGGGGTGCAGGTCGGGAGCTGAGTGCTTGGCTGGCATCTGGACAGCCCTGAGCACATTCTCCACTACAGCAAAATCAAAACAAAAAGAAAAAGCCAGGCCGGAGCCAGGTGTGGTGGCTCACACCTGTAATCCCAGCACTTGGGAGGCTGAGGCAGGAGGATCGGTGCAAGTTTGAAACCAGCCTGGGCTACAAAAGTGAGCCCAACTGCATAGCAAGACCCTGTCTCAAAAAGACAAAAAAAGAAAAGACTGAGATAAAAATTCGAAGCTGAACACAGTGGCACACAGTTCTGTAAATCTAGCTCTTCAAGTGGCGGAAGCAGGAGGGTCATTCACAAAGAGCCAGCCTTGCCCACTTAGACCCTGACTTAAAAAAAAGCATGCTTGGAATCCCAGCACCCAGGAGGCTGAGGCAGAAGGATCATCAGAAGTTGAAGGCCAGGCTACACTGCACAGGGAGATCCCATTGCAATAAAAGCAAAACAGGGGCCAGGGAGATAGGTCACTAGAACAAGCGTCTGCCTGGCAAGTGAAAGGCCCGGAGTTCAATCCCCGGTACCACAACACAGAACAAAACTGGATGTGTCAAAGTGGGTAACAAACGCCTTATTGCACTCCTGAACTTTGCTCTTGCGGTGCCTCGGACCCCAAGCACCTGCCTCACGTCCCGTCCCCATCTGGTAACCTCTGGTGTCAGGGCCAGCATCTGGTCCCGAGACCCTACATGGACAGAGTGTTGTATACACCACAGCCCCAAGCAAGGCTCTCTCAGGCTCAGCTCCCAGCACAGCCACCAGGGACGATGGCCAGCCCTTGGGGACAGAGCGGACAGTGCAGATGGGAAGGCAGAAGGCGGCCAGCCAGAGACTCCGGCAGATGGCAGAGCCCAGATTGCCAGCCTGGTCGGTTGAGGTCCTTCCAGCCCTGGAAGGCTCGATAGATGCTGTCTGGTCCCCACGAGGTCTTCTGCGGTCACGCTCAGACACAGAAGCCCTCCTGTGAGTCCCAACGGCACCCTGCCCATTAGGCCCTCTGACTGCACGCCAGAGCCTCTACACCTACTGCTGCTGCCGCCTGACACATCGTCCACATAGAGCCTCAGGCTGCTGCCTCTCCCGGCCCCTGTCACTTTCCTCCAGCGGCCCTAGCAAAGGGCCATAATATACTGGCTCTAAGTAAAGCACAGACATGATTTCACAGTTTTCAAAGTAATCAGTTTAAAATGGACTGGCCAAACTAGACGCAATGGTGCACACCTGCTACCCGGAAGGCTGAGGCAAGAGGAGCACCATTCTGAGGTGAGCCTCGGTGACTTAGCAAGACTCAATCTCAAGATAATTTTCTTTTTTAAAGCTGGACATACTGTTCAGTGGCAAAGCACTTATCTATCATGTACAAGTTTGTTTCCTAGAGCTATGGATGGATGGATGGAAGGATGGAAAGAGAGGGGGGAGGGGAGGGAAGGGGAAGGGAGAGGGGAAGGGGAGGGAAGCGGGAGGAGAGGAAAGGAGAGCAGAGGAGAGGAGAGCAGAGGAGAGCAGAGCAGAGCAGAGCAGAGAAAACAGAAGTGTTAAGGCTGGCATCTAGACGTCCCACCACGCCTCATGTACTCAGAGGGGGACCTTTCCAAAAGCAGCTGATCTAAGGTGTGGAAATGCAAACTAAGACTGCCTGATAACTGAACCAAACCACTGGTTAGTGTACAATAGTTCTGGGTGCTTCTGAATGGACTCCATAAACACAGAAGCAGCATCTTGCATGTGGGTGGCACCAACCACCAGATTCAGCAGCCTGAATAGAGTGAGAAGGAAAGGGAGGCTCGCAGCTTGCTGCCCCCTCCCTGCCTGCCTGCCTGTCTGCCTGCCATGGACTGTTTCTCCTTGGTCACAGCCCTCCACCTTGGAGCCAGATCGTGCAGAACTACACATAGGTATTATCTGACTGAAACCTCTACAAGCTGTGAGCTGAGATGAACCTTTCCTCCTTTAACGTCGGGTGTTTGGTGTTTTATCCCAGCAATGAGACAGGAGCTCAGGCAGATATGTTTAAGGATGGATGGATGGATGGATGGATGGACAGATGGATGGGTATGAGGGTAGGTAGGTGGATAGGAGGGGTGGTGGGTGGATAGATGGATGGATGGATGGATGGATGGATGGATTCTTGGGACAGCTAGTTTCCTTGCCCTTTCCAGCTTGCTGCACCTGCTGCTATTCCCCAAGTGCAGCAGCCGCCACTTCAGCCTCTTCTTCCATCGTCCTGTCTGCTTCTCTGACACCAATCTTCCTGCCTCAGTCCATCAGAATCTCCCAGGTTAAGGTCCATGTCAAGACTTGTGCTGGGGGACGCTGGGGGTATAGCTCAGTGGAATAAGTGCTGGCTTGGCAAGCACAAGGTCCTGAGTTTAATCCCTAGTACCACCACCAAAAAAACAAAAGACTTGTTCTCACTTCCGCACTCCGGGCCCCGGAAGTGGGTTCGTGCTTGGCCCCGCCCCATGGCCCTTTCCTGTCTGTCCTCACTTCCGTTTTTGTCTGCAGCCCACCAGCCCCTAAACCATCATCGTGCGGGCCCTCTGTCCGGCCTCTCCCAAAGCAAGGGCCGTGCCTAATGCCACGCCGTGCACACACCATGTTCAGTAAGGGCTGAAGGCAGACGAGGAGTGGTCGCTGCCCTCCGGGGTGGACCAGCACCCTCTGCTCTGGTCAGAGGGCCAACTTGATGATGAGGAATAAATCCACCCAGCCCCTGAGCCCCAGGAGACACAGTGGGAAGGCAGGCCTCAGTAGCAGTAGACACTACTCTGAACGGGGACAGTCAGAGGACAGAGGCGTGCGGACGCTGCCACGCACCTGCCCTGAGCCCACGCACTTGGCCCCAAATTGTCAGCCACTTAGGAAGAAAGTGCTTAGCCAGGAAGCAGGTTCGCAGCCCCCATTCGGGTATAGCAGTGCATACACGCCTCTGATCCTAGCCCTCAGAAGGCTGAGGCAAAAGGGTCACTGTGAGTTGGAGGCCACCCTGGGCTCCGTAGGGAATCCTAGGCCAGCCTGAATTACAAAGTGAGACTGTCTCAAAAAGACAATGGGAGGGGCCAGGGATGTAGCTCAGCAGCACAGCATGTGCCTGGCAAGTTCAAGGTCCTCCTGATACCAAAAGAAAACAAACAAAAAGCAGCTTCGGGTCGCATTTACTTATGCATCAGACCTGCCGCGTCCCTGTCCCCAGCACATGGGGGATCCAACTCTCCAAAGGAGCAGCGCTGTCCTCTGGTTCTGTTCCCAAATGCCTTCTCAGCTTCTGCCCCCAGGGCGTAGCCCAGGGCTTGAGACTGAAAATGGTGTGGAAAAACGAAGGTGACAGAGAAGAAACAGCTTCGCCTCTGCACCAGATGCCCTGGGCTGCTGCTCCCCTGGTTCTTTCCCTGCTGGTGGCCATGGGAAAGTTGCTTCACTTGGCTACGGCTTGGCTTCCTTCACCAGGCTAGGACGACAGCAGTAGTGTCTTTGCCCATTTTGCTGCTGATATAATAGACGTTCCCAGACTGGGGAGTCGGTGAAGAACAGAAATGTATTTCTTTGGGTGTCCGGCTCAGCGCGCTCGGGGTAAAACTGGCACAGTGTCAAACCTGGGTCCGTGCGCTTGCCTGGGAAGGTGCCTAGACCCCTGAGCTATGTCGGTGGCCCAAAAATGCATTTCTTGCCAGGTGTGTTGGAGCACTCCTGTAATCCCAGCACTGGAGAGGCTGAGGCAGGAGGTTGACCACAAGTTTGAAGCCGGCCTGGGCTACATAGTGAGACGCTGCCTAAAGAAAAATAAACTGTGGAAAGTATTCTGGCATTTCCTTAAAAAGTTAAACATTAGGGGCCTGGCGGGATGGTTCAGTGGTCTAAAGCGCCTGCTTGGAAAAGCTTGGGCGGCTTCAGGGACCGCGGTTCGATCCCCGGCACCACATGCTGCGCCAGCCCTGCCCTCGGGGCGGGCTGAGCCGGCCATAAAAATGAGTGAATAAACAAATAAAGATTCTGAAACAAAGCCGGGCGTGGTGGCTCACGCCTGTAATCCCAGCACTCGGGAGGCTGAGGCAGGAGGATCGGTGCAAGTTCGAGACCAGCCTGGGCTACAAAAGTGAGCTCAAGGCCAGCCTGAACTGCATAGCGAGACCCTGTCTCAAAAAGACAAAAAAACAAACAAACGAAAAAAAAGATTCTGAAACAAGAAAAAAATAAATAAATAAAATAAAATAAATTCAAAAAATATTTTTTTAAAAAAAGTTAAACATCAGATTTTCATGGGACCCAGCAAGTCCTAAGACAAATGACCCAAAGAAATGAAAAAAAAAAAAAATGCATACATGCATGAGAGGTGAATATTGCAAAGGTCTCTAGCCTCAGAGCCCAAAACTGAGGACAGCCTGGATGTCCACCCATGAGAGGAACAATGGGGTCACACCTGACAACAGGATTGTTTCCAGCCGTAAAAAGTGTGAAGCCCTGACATCTGATACGACATAGAGGGTCCTCAAAAGCATTACCGTGCAGTGAGGGTGGGGTACACCCATGATGCCAGCAGTCGGGAGGCTGAGGCAGGAGGTCTGCCGTGAGTTCAGGCCCAGCCTGGGCTATGTAGTTGTAATGGTTGTTATGTCATTTCAACTTGAGAAGTCTAAAAGTTTAAGCAACTCAGTAGTTCTACACCCTAGAGTGTAGAGCACGTGGGATTAGCCTCCAGGATGCTGTTCCCTGTGTCTACGTGAGAAGTTTAGAAGTTTAACTAAGGGCCAGCAGGGGCCCAGGGTCCTCACTTTGTGAACATCCAGGGCCTGGGCAAGAGGAGACCATAGGATGTGCCGTAGCTTGCCTAGACTGTGAGAGAGGTCTTCTGCAGATGTGAACTGCTGCTCTCTGCCACGCCACTCTGCCATGGAGCCAGACAGTGATGGCCAAAACCTCCACAAACTGAGCTCAATAAACCTTTCCTCCTTTAACTTTGGGCACCAGGGATTTTGTCTCAGCACCAGGAGAACAGCAATGAAGACATAGTGAATTCAAGGCCAGCACCACATAGAAGAGACCTGTCTCATGCCCAATAAAATACGATCAAATAAAACTACAAAAATGACAAAGTTAGGCTGGGCTGCAATGGCCCACACCTGTAATCCCAGCACTTGGGAGGCTGAGGCAGGAGGATCGACGTGAGTCCGAGACCAGCCTGGTGACTAAAGGGAGCTCAAGGCCGGCCTGAACTGCATAGCGAGACCCTGTCTCAATAAGACAAAAATAAGTAAATAAATAAAAATGACAAAGCCACTCTTCCCAGCCAGACCCCCAGGAGCCCTGGCGCAGGAGCAGGGTGCCCCCGCAGGAGTGGCACAGCGCCTTGCCGGAGCTGGGCACAAGCCCTGGGCACCCTCGACACTGACCTTGGCGAATGCCCTCTGTGCAGAGGTGCAGTGGGTGGAAGCTGGCAGGGAAGGCGGACGCAGGGTCAGGCCCTGATAACCCGAGATCAAAGCTGCCTGTCGGCAGTGGCAGCTGAGCGGCCGCCAAGCCGGCCACAGGGGCAGCGGCTTTATCTCCTACTGGCGGGCGGCTGGGCGGGCGGCGGGGCGGGCGGGGACCCC
This sequence comes from Myocastor coypus, assembly GCA_004027025.1. Classification (NCBI taxonomy): domain Eukaryota; kingdom Metazoa; phylum Chordata; class Mammalia; order Rodentia; family Myocastoridae; genus Myocastor; species Myocastor coypus. The sequence goes on along the minus strand of PVJA010050369.1, from coordinate 5,358 downwards.
ACAGTTCCCGGAAACTATTTCTGGATGCAGGAGGGAGCGCTGGGGTGGGGGCTCCAGGCACAAGGGAGCAGCCGCGCCACAGCCCTCCTTGAGCAGCGGCTGCTGTGTTCCTACGCTTTCCCTCCTTGATCACACGCCGACACACACACACACACACATGCACACGCACGTGGACACACACGCACACACACACGCACACATACACGAAGCAGTTCTTTCTTCCCTGGCACATCTCTGTCCTTGCAGTCAACTGTACTTTCTCTTTCGTATTCAACGCACTAAAGAAAGCCATCCTAGTGTGATGTCATATGCCAGTTGTCCCAGCACTCGAGAGGCTGAGGCAGGAGGCTCCCTGTGAGTTCCATCAAGGCAAGACCGGGCTACACAGCAAGGCCTTGTCTCAAACAAACCAAACTGAACCAAACCAAAACAGCTGTCTCTCCTTCCCCGGCTCTCCTCCATTCTCACTGTCACGGGCACTGTTTTTGCCCCAAACCACACGTGTGCGTATACACACACGTGCACATGTGCACAAGTACATACACACACATGCACACACACACACACACACACACACATGTGCACAGCTACAGCTGCTACCTCCAAATGCTCTTCTAAACATGAGTCCTGTAGCCAGGTGTGGTGGCGTACGCCTGTAATTCCAGCACTTAGGAGGCTGAGGCAGGAGGATCAATGTGAGTTTGAGAATAGCCTGGGCTACAGAATTGAGCTCAAGGCCAACCTGAACTGCATAACAAGACCCTATCTCAAAAAGACAAATAAGTGAGTTAATTAATTAAATTTTAAAAAATAAAAATGAGGAGCCTGGGAGATAGTTCTGTGGCACAAGTGCCTACCTGGCAAGAGCAAGGTCATGAGTTCAAATTCCAGTCCCGCCAAAAAATAAATAAATAAATAAAAATGAGTCCCAAGGCAGCTGCCAACTGAGATAAAGCCTCCTCGCCTCCCATTGGGTGACCAGGAGCTTTGCTACCATTTCCACCACCACCCGATGCCTGGATCTTCCCTTCTTCCCACACGACGTTGGCCTCTCTGTGCGCAGCTGAGTGGCACTGGATCTGCTCCTTTCCAGCTGGGACCCTCTGGCAGCTGGGCGGCAGGCCGCTGGCCAGCTTCACACATGCACAAGGTGTTCCAGTTATCCTGGCATTTCTGAAAAGCAAAGGAAGAAGCCAGGCATGGCGGGACACGCCTGTGATCCCAGCACTCTGGGAGGCGGAGGCAGGAGGATTCTACGTTCAAACCCATCCTCCTCAGAGAGCTTACCCCCAATCAATCAATTAATGAATAGTTAGCGAGCTTGGGAGCTGAGTACAATGGCTCAAATCTGCAACCCCAGCACTCAGAAAGTTTAGGCAAAAGTTCTAGCCTGAACTGCATAGTAAGACCCTGTCTGAAAAAAATATAAATGAGCAAAAGAAATAAATAAATTGAGCTGGGGGTGACATTCAGTGTGAAGGATTTGGTATCAACTATCAGTTAAGAGAGAGAGAGAGAGAGAGAGAGAGAGAGAGAGAGAGAAGAGAGGAGGGAAAGTCTCAGAATATTATTTAAGAGATACCAACTTGACTATGCCAAAATTTTACATTTCCTTCTGCAGTTTTAACTCATCCATGACCTATTTTGTTGCAGAAATAGTGTAAGAAAGAGGAGAGGCAGGCAGACAGACAGACAGACAGACAGAGGGACAGGGAGAAAGGAAACACAGCTACCTCACAGGATTCTCGGAGGAATACGGGATCCTCTGCCAACCTTGGATAGACCCTGCACACACAGCTCTCATGCACTGTTCTATTATTATTATTATTATTATTATTATTATTGTTATTATTATTATTATTATCTTTTTGTCTTTTTGAGACAGGGTCTCACTATGCAGTTCATGCTGACCTTGAGCTCACTTTTGTAGCCCAGGCTGGTCTCGAACTCACAGTGATCCTCCTGCCTCAGCCTCCCCAGTGCTGGGATTACAGCTGTGTGCCACCACACTTGGCTCCCCTGCATTTTAAATCCCACCTGCCTTTCTTACCAAACCTGATACACTGTAAGTGGCATGTAAACAGCTGCCACACCGTTCAGAGAACAACACATAACATTGTCTACTATTCTGTACAGAGGCAACTTGTTGTTTTGGGGTTTTTTATTGTTGTTATTGTTTTTTGTACAGGATCTCACTATGCAGCCCAAGCTCATAGTAATCCTCCTGTTTCCTGCCTCCCAAGTACTGGAATTACAGGCATGCACCACCACTCCCAGACTCCACCACTGGCCCTGCAACCTGTTGTTTTGGTTTGGCTTGGTTTGGGGTTTTGGAGAGATGATCTCTCCATATAACCAGTTGACCCTGAATTCATCTGGTAGGGAAGGCTGCGCTGGAGCTCCTGGTCATCCTCCTGTCTCAGCCTTTCAAGTGCTAGAATTACAGGTGTGTGTCCTCAGGCCCGGGCTTTGGATGCAACTTTTTTTTTTTTAAGAGTGTTTCCTTCTATGGTTAGTTGCACCTGCAGCTGCTGTACCAAGCATACCTGGAGGCATAGAGACTCACCAGGGTGGCCAGCATGGCTGTAATTCCAGCACTAGGGAGGCTGAAGCAGGAAGACTGCTGTGAGTTCGGGGCCAACATGGGCTGCAAAGTGAATCCAGGACCAGCCTGATTGCAGTGCGAAACCCTGACTTAAAAAGACAATAAAGAAAGAAAGAAAGAAGAAAAGAAAGTCCCTGGGTCATTGGGCCTGGTAGGATGGTAGATGGGGCAGGGGGACAAAAGCCAGCTCCAGGAACCCAGCCACATCCTAGCAGCAATGAAAAGGTAAGGAGCATTTATGGGGCCCTGGGTCACACTGGGTACACTCCTCTCAAGTAGTTTGGGAAAAGCTTAGGGAGGCTGTGGGCCCTGCAAGTGGCACAGAACACCCAAGGCCAGCACTAGGGAGGCTGAGACAGGATGATTGCAGTGGGCTCCAGGCCACCCTGCTCTGCATAGTGAGACCCGGTATGAAAGGAAAAGGAGGAGGAAGAGGAGGAGAAGAAGGAGAAGGAAGAGATGAAGAAGAAGAAGAAGGAAGAGGAGGAGGAGGAGGAGGAGGAGGAGGAGGAGGAGGAGGAGGAGGAGGAGGAGGCTCAAAGGGAAAGGAAAAAACACTGATGTCAGCACAGGCTTGCAAACATCAGAGGAACTGTGGTCATTGTAGGTGTTGTGACTGAAAAGATCTTTGTTCCCAGTGTCCGTAAATAACCTAATTCCTGTCTCCCAGAGGCTGCTCTTGCGCTTGTCTACCTGCTTTCTTCTTTGTGTTTGCTTTGATTTTTTCTTGCATAGGTGAAATAAACACAGTCCTACATGAAGTGCCCCGGCCAAATATCAGCACTGACTCAACTATATTTAACTGGGAGCAGGAATTACTCAAGAGGAGGAACTGGGCCAGGCACGGCAACACACACTTGAAATCCCAGGCACTCAGGAGGCTGAGGCAGGAAGCCATCAAGTACAAATCTAATCTCTGCAAACCAGTGAAACCCTGTCTGAAATTTTCAAAAGGGTTAAGGATGTAGCTCAGTGGTAGAGCATTTGCTTAGCATGTTTGAGGCCAGCTTCAAGCCTCAGGACTACAAGGACATAGGAAGGGAGGAAGGAAAAGAGGGAAGAAGGGAAAGGAGCCAGGAACAGCTGCACAGGTTTGCAATCTCAGCACCAAGGAGGCTGAGGCAGGAGAATCCCCACCTAGCCTAGGGCCTACTGAAGCCCTTGTGCTATTATCTCTCTCTCTCTCTCTCTCTCTCTCTCTCTCTCTCTCTCTCTCTCACTATCTTTATGAAACGACTGGCTTTACACATCAGATAGCCAGGAGAGAAGAGCGTCCTGCCGGCCACTAGCTCAGGATGGACTCCTGAATCTCGAGGCCTAGCTCCAGCCACTGTCACAAGCTCCTAAAGTGGACAAGCTGAGCCACAGCAAAGCCGAAGGTCGCAGTGGATCGGTTTTTCTAGAACTTTCCCTGGAGCCCCCCCCACCCTCCCCCACCTTACAGAGTCACCTAATGTCTGAGTGCAGCTTCCCTTCCTGAGGAAACTCCCTGAGGAATTCCTGTTACTCATCCCCTGGCAGGTGGGGAGCCAGGGCCAAGGGCCAAGGTGTCGCTTTGCAGATGTGGGACCAAAGAATTCACACTGAAAGGGGAAGAAGGCTTAACAAGCCTCGAGCTTTCCTTGGGACAAGTTGGTTTATCTCCAGGGAGAAGGAGTTTTCCAATTGCTGCAGAGACCCAAGATACTGGGTGTCCAGAGCCTCTCACAGGGGTCAAAGAGTGTCTTAGTGCTGTGTTATCTCTCTTCCTTCAACTGCCTCCCTGGATGGCTTACTGCCTCTTCAGCCCACAAATCTACTCTCAACCCTGAGGCCAAGGGAGTATTTTACAACGTTAGGCAGGGTGAAGGGTGGAGCTCAGTTGGCAAAACACCTGTCCGGCAGCACTGCAAGATGTTAAAGACATTAAAAAAAAAAAAAAGTCTGGGCCTGCCGGTGCAGGGCTGTAATCCCAGCACATGTGGGAGGCTGAGGCAGGAGGATCACCCAGTTGGAGTCCAGCCCACACAACTGAGTGAAATCCTTGCTTGGAATAAAAAGTAAAACAGGCTGGGGATGTAGCTCAGTGTGAAGGCTTTGGGTTAAATCCTCAATACTGCAAAACAAGCAGAAAGGCAGACAAAAGCTAAAAGCAGTTCTTGGGGCTGGGGAGATAGCCCCACGGCACAAGTACCTGCCTGGAAAGTGCAAGGTCATGAGTTCAAACCCTGGTCCTGAAAGAAAAAAAAAAAAAAAAACCTAAAAGCAGCTCTGATGTGAATTTGCAGAAGAAAGCTTGAACCAACTGTGGTATGTCCTACCACTCTGATTTTAAAAAAGGAAGAGGAAGCTATTGATACAAGGTTCTCCTCCTTTGGTTCTTTTAAGACAGCATTGAGCTGGGCATGGTGATGCACGCCTGTAGTCCCAGCACTTGGGAGGCTGAGGCAGGAGGATCAGTGCGAGTTCGAGACCAGCCTGGGCCATAAAAGTGAGCTCAAGGCCGGCCTGAACTGCACAGTCAGACCTTATCTTAAAAAAGACAAAAAAAAAAAAAAAAAAAGACAGACTTGCCAGCCTTACAGCTTCAAGGTGAAGCTGTTTTGTTTTGGGGGATTCGTTTGCTTGTTTGTTTGTTTATTTTTGCAGGACCGGGGTTCAAACTCACAACCTTGTACTTGCCAGGCAGGCCCTTGTGTCACGGAGCTGTCTCCCTGGCTCCTGGTTTTATATTTTTAATTTAATTTACTTTTTTTTTTTTTTTTTTTTTTTTT
>PVJA010050368.1:0-13323 GCA_004027025.1 Myocastor coypus | reverse complement strand
TATGTAATATAAGCCGTGTTAAATTTAAACAATAAAAAAAAAAGTATGTGGAAATACAAAACATAGCCAAACCATTATATAAATGTGGTGATTAGGATAGGGTGAACATGACTGCTTTGGCATCCAAATTCTTCCTTTTACAAATAGAATGTTATGTAACTTTCAGTAATTACTTAAAATATATCATTTGAGGGGCTGGGGAGATAGCTCCGAGGCACAAGTGCCTGCTGTGGAAATGCAAGGTCGTGAGTTCAAAACCTGGTCCCACAAAAAAAAAAAAAAAAAAAAAAAAAAAAAAAAAAAAAAAAAAAAAAAAAAAAAAAAAAAAAAAAAAAAAAAAAAAAAAAAAAAAAAAATATATATATATATATATATATATATATATATATATATAATTTGAAATTACTGCTTGATTCTTCTCTGAAAACTAAATACACCGAAAACATCTTGTTGCAAACTGATTGATTTCTTTTAGAGCAATGTAGTTCAGGCTAGTCTTGAGCACACTGTGTAGTACAGGCTGGTCTCCAATGCACTGTGATAAATTGTCTTGGCTCTGTATAGCCAGGCATGGTGGTGCACACCTGTAATCCCAGCACTTGGGAGGCTGAAGCAGGAATATCCTTGAGAGTTCAACACCAGCCTGGGCTACAAAGTGAGCTCAAGGCCAGCCTGAACTGCTATAGCAAGACCCTGTCTCAGAAAGATTGAAAAAAAAAAAATTGTCCTCCCTGAAGCTCCCCACAGGTGGGACTGCAAGTGTGCATTACCACATCGTCTCAGTCACAATCAGTTATTTTACTCTGCTGCATTTACTGGCAATTATACCAACTCTCTTGATTCTAACTTAGGTTCCTTGCTTTTCCCTTGGTCATTGCTTATTAGATCTGACTTTTTTAAAATAGATAATAGGAAATAGGGAGACAGGTCTTTTAGAAATGAGAATACCAAGAGGTAGAGGGAAGGAGGAGGAAAAGGGGACAGAAGAATTAAGGTACAGTACACTGACTATCTTAGTTATGTTTCTCATTAATGCAACAAAACATACGATACCCACAAGTGAAGGAAAGAAAGGTTTATTTAGCTCATAGTCTATAGAAGCTTCAGTTCCTAATTGGCTGGCTGCAAGTCAGGGTGACACAACAGAGAAAAAAACATCTGGAGGTAGGCAGGAGGCAGGAAGGCAGCAAAGAAATGAGCAGCAAGCAACCACAGTAACCCTTTTTGTGTCACTTGCAGTCTATTCCAGGGCACCTGCCTTCGGGTGAGTGGCACTCAGACCCAGGGAGGGCCTTCCCATTCAAAAATGTCAAATCAGTAGGTGGTCTGATTCAGTAATCTCACCAACTTGATCCCAGCTTCTAGATCCCACACTCTAGACCCAGCCACCTCTAAACAGTCCCACTCATGACTGCAGGAGGCTTTGGATAGATACATTAGAAACAGCTATACGGGACTAAGTTGCTTAACACAAAGACTTCTGGCTGTATTGGAAAAGCATATACATAGTGCTCTGAGGTCAAGACAAACACCACACCTTGAGGCCATCAAGGACATGGACTGCTGACTTCCACTATCGCAGAGCAATAAAGCTGCCAACCTAACAGATCAAACAAAATAATTTTGTTTGGCGAAGCCTTTCAACTGGCTCCCAAAGTCCTCCTCAGTTTCTGTGGTGGCGCACGCCTGTAATCTCAGCACTTGAGAGACTGAGGCAGGAGGATCAGTGCGAGTTCAAGACCAGCCTGGGCTATAAAAGTGAGCTCAAGGCTAGCCTGAACTGCATAGTGAGACCCTGTCTTAAAAAGACAAAAACCCAAAACAAAACAAACAAGACCCAAATCCAGTAGGGCAAACATAAAACCTCATAGTTCCATGTCTAGCATTCCTGGCAATATGTGAACTCCAAAGGGCAACTTGGGTGGCTCTAACCTCAAGGTATTTCTGGTGGTTGTTGCCCCTATGGCTTCTGTGTTTGGCTGGTTTCAGTCCTCACAGCTTTCCTCAGTCAATCCATGTTGCTGGCCTCTCCAACCTTCTGGGTTCCCCACTGTACCTTCACACTCAGTTTTACTACTACCCTCTCAGGTGCACAGTGCCTGGCCTCCAAAGCTACCTTCTGAAATCTGGGTGGGAGCCTTCCTAACCCTACAACTCTTGTATACTGCATGCACCTAAGACCAGCACCTGCAGGATGCCCAAGACCAGCCTTCCTCCTTTTAGTTATAGGGGTCAGGTACCTGGATTTCTATGTACTTTGTGCTTTAGGGAGTATATGAGGCTTCAGAGTGGCATCAAGTCATAACATATGTGTATTAAATCCCCTTATGTATAATAGAAACAAATTTGAGAAACAAATTCAACCTTTCCTCTCATCTGGTGTTGCTAAATATAGATAACAAAGGATGATGTTCTACCATGGTACACATGGGAGGGAAGTACCAAAACTTCTGCTAGGGGTATCAGTCTAAAAGTTTACATTTACCAAAACCCTTGCTGAAAAGTCTACCCACCCAACAATATGGCACACAGATGTAAAAGAGAGACAAAGGAAAAAGTTCTGCAGCTGAGGAAGCTGTGGGATAAACCAGTGTTCTTGGGGAACAAAAGGCCTCATCTCCAAAAATTCATAACTTTTACTGGTATCAATCAGGGAGAGTGGCAGAATGCATACGGAAAAGAAACTTTGTAGCCATACGAGGCATAAAAGCCTCCAATTAGCAGATTCTTTTTTGCCAGAAAGATATAATTCCGAGTCTCATGGCCTCAAGTGAGATATAATCTATGTCTTAACTGTGAAATCTCACAGCTCTTGCTCACCCCTCCATTCCAGCCATCAAATTGGAGGTTATTCTCACCTATGTTGCCACTTTGCTATTAATGAGACCACTGGTGCCTTGGCTGAATTCAGTAACATTCTTTTAGCCAATTAGGGGAACATCTGCTTCCATAGTCAGCTCTACCTACTTCAGTGAAGATAGCTCCATAAAATCTTTCCTTTCTTGTGGTACTGGCGACTGAACTCAGGACCCTGTGCTTGCAAGCACTTATTCTACTGAGCTATCTCCACAGCCCTCCTCAGTGAATATAATTAAAGGAGAAGTCAGGAACAGCTTATAGCAAGGGCTTCTTTTCTCATGATTGAACAGCATGGTGGTCTCCCACAAGAAGGGGTCTATTTAACAATGGCCTTTCCATTTTTCCTTTTTTTTTTTTTTTTTCTGTTTTTTGAGACAGGGTCTTCCTAAATAGTTCAGGCTACCTTGAACTACATAGTCCATGCTGACCTTGATCTTGCAACAAACTCCCAACAGCTGAGATTTTTGGCAGGTACCACCACACCTGCTAACAATCTTTTTCTTTTTAAAAATTTTATTTGGTACAGGGTCTCACTCACTATGCAACTTGGACTTGTAGTGATCTTCCTGTCTCAGTCTCCCCAGTCCTGGGATTACAGGCATGTGCCATCACACCTGGTTTCTGTGGCTAGCATGGCATGGTATGCCTGGGGTTCTGGGGCTTGAAATGGCAGGCAATACTGGGGATCAAACCCAGTTCTTGAGCTTGCTAGGCAGGCGCTTAGACCACTGAGCTATCTCCCCAGCCTGTAAGAGTCTTCTTAGAAAAACAGAATAGTAACTAAGAATAAATTCCACTGAAAGTTCTGGAATATATTTTTTCTACAAATTAAACTTTTTTTCAGAAATAATGGCTGCATGTAACTTTTGTATTAAGTGGTCATTATTGAATCTAAAATAGTAGCTATTTAATTATAAATTCAGCATAATATAATTCAAAAACAAAGATATATCCCATGTTTGTGTGTGTAGGTATGTGTGGTGCCTGCTGGTGACCAAACCTAGGGATTCACATATGCTAGGCAAGAATGTAACACTAAGCTGTACCTCAACTCCATATCTGTGACATGAAAATTACAAATTTACTAGTATTAAAAATAACCTATTTGAAAACAATTATAACTTTCTTCCATTTGTATTTGGCATTTTCCCTACAGTTGTCAAAAACAAACATAAGAAAATAAGAATTCTTTCTAAGTCGTATAGCCAAAAAATTGGACTGCAGTATAGGGCTATTGGGGATAGTAGTGTAGCTCTGTATTAGAGCAACAGCCTAGCATGTATGAGGGCCTGGGTTTCACCCCAACACCAAAATCAGAAAACAAACTAAAAGTAAATAGTGTTATCAATAAACAAAAGTATTAGATAAGTATTAGCTTTCCCAGTGCTGAGACAGAATACCAGACACCCACAATTTAAGGGAAAAGTTTAATGTGGCTCAGGTTTTCAGAGGATTCAGTCTATGGTTGACTGGCTCCAAAGTATAGACAGCAGCATGGAAGAGATTGGTGAGACAGAGATGTTTTGTTCACAAGGGCAGAGTTAGTAGAACAAAGGAAAAATGCCAGAGAGGAAGGGGCCAGGAACTGGAAGACTCCCAAGGCCACCTCTATGACCCATCCAGCTGACACCCAAAAGTGTACTCCACTGAGGTGATGCTCTTTCCTAGCCACTGCAGCACATAAAACAGTATAGAATTGTATTTTGAAAGATACTACTTATATTTCTCAGTCCTAAAATGTCTTTGTTTACTAAAGAGATGAAACACTTTAACAAAAAATTAGGGGATGAGCCGGGCGTGGTGGCGCATGCCTGTAATCCTAGCACTCGGGAGGCTGAGGCAGGAGGATCAGTGTGAGTTTGAGACCAGCCTGGGCTACAAAAGTGACCTCAAGGCCAGCCTGAACTGCATAGTGAGACCCTGTCTCAAAAAGACAAAAAAAAAAAAAAAAAAAAAAAAAAAAAAAAAAAAAAATTAGGGGAGCCAGGCACGGTGGTGCACACCTGTAATCCCAATCCCAGCACTGGGGAGGCTGAGGCAGGAGGATTATTGCAAGATCAAGACCAGCCTGGGCTACAAAGTGAGCTCAAGTCTACCCTGAACTGCCTTGTGAGACCCGGTCTCAGAGACAAAAACAAACAAAAAGATGTGATAAGCCTTGTGTAAACCCATGAATGAACACTACTGTGTATAAAGGCAAAAGGGTAAATGTAAGGCTACTCAATGAATTACTCAAACAATAAAAATGATTAAAACAAATTAATAGCCAAAAGATAAAATAATCCAACATGAAATTATAGTAAATCTTCTTTATTGCCCTTTAAAGTGATTTGTTAAAACTACAAAAGGAATTAGCATTGTCTCTTATGAATATTCAGAAAACATGATTTTTCTTTTCTTTTTTTTTTATTTTTTATTTTTTTTGTCTTTTTGAGACAGGGTGTCACTATGCAGTTAAGGCTGGCCTTGAGCTCACTTTTGTAGCCCAGGCTGGTCTCAAACTTGCACTGATCCTCCTGCCTCAGCCTCCCAAGTGCTAGGATTACAGGCATGCGCCACCACACCCGGCTGAAAACATGATTTTTGAACTTATGTAAGATCATTTCTTTAAGAATATTCATTTTAGATATCAAACTAAGAAAAAGATACAAATAATGGCTTACAAAATGATACAAAGTTACCTACTGAAAGTATCAGTTAGTGCAATTAAGTATAAGTGCATTTCATGCATTAAAAAAAATCTAAGATATAAGTTAAGCTTAATAAAGTAACAATAGGCATTTACACTACAAAATAGTACTTCATTTATAAAAGGATCCACCTTGTGTTTTCTAAATTGTCATTTTCTTCAGTCTATTTAATAAAACTTGTTCTAATATATACAATTTTAACTTCTCTTTGAGACAGTGATCCAGGCTTCCTCCTTTGTCGATGTAACCAGTTCATACTTTGTTTCCACAACCTGACCCTCCACAGGAAGGAGGTAGAGTCTTCTTACCAACACACTCAGAAGGACTGTGGCCACCATATATGCAAATCTAGAAGGGAAGAAAGCTGATCAGTAAGATTAAAAATTGTACTTTAGGGGCCTGGCAGGATGGCTCAATGGTGTAAGTGCCTGCCTAGGAAAGCTTAGGCAGCTGCAGGGACCACAGTTTGATCCCTGGCACCACCCAGCCATAAAAATAAAATAAACAAACAAAAGTTCTGAAACAAGAAAATAAAATAAAATATTGTACTTTCATTGTACAGACTGCTCATTCTCATCAATAGTAACTTAAAGGCCCACAGTCTAAGTCTAGGATCTCTTCTTTTCATGTAATTTTCTTTTACCACTCACCTCAACTCTGGACATTCCTGTGTGCCTGAAAATCCAAGCGAGGAAAATGTTTTCATTACCGAGTCATCACCAAAGCGATCAGGATCAAATCTGAAAAGAAAATGTGGGGTTGATCACAACATAGCTCCATTGGTATTTTACATATTCACATAAGCTACAGCTATGCAATAAAGTTTAAAATTATTCAAAATAAAAAGTTGTCACTTTATATTTTAAGTTCCCAAATGATTGAAAATATGTACATTTACTCTTATTTTTTTCTTTCCTTTTTTTTTTTTTTTTAAGTGCCAGCAATCAAACTCGGGACCTTGCACTTGCCTGGCAGGCACTGTGCTGCTAAGCTATATCCTGGATTTCTTTCCTTATTTCTAGACAATGGATGCAAAATAAATTTCTCAGAGCTGACAAAGAATGAGGTTATAATAAATATGTCATTCTATAAAACAGAAGGATAAATCACACAAAATCACATAATGAATAAATTTAAAAACTGTTACATGAGACGATGTGATCAGTACGTCAGACATTCAACACTGTTCAATTAAAATTTCTTTCTTTTTTTTTTCTTGTTTCAGAACTTTTGTTTGTTTGTTTATTTATTTATATGGCTGGCTCAGCCTGCCCTGAGGGCAGGGCTGGCGCAGCATGTGGTGCCAAGGATTGAACCGCGGTCCCTGAAGCCACCCAAGCTTTCCTAAGCAGGTGCTTTAGACCACTGAGCCATCCTGCCGGGCCCCTAAAATTTATTTCTTAAAAAAAATCTTCTTAACATTAGAGGCTCCAGCCATAAACTTCTATTTATCAATTACATTAAACCCATGTTTATTAATAAGCAAGGGAAGAGAAAGAGGCTAAAAAGCTTTTCCTGTTCAGAATTTACTAAAAAGTCATGATGGGAGTAGTAGCTCTATTAAAAACAAAACTCACCTTAAACATGATTCCTTTCAAATAATTTTAAAAATATATTTTAGCAAGGGTCTACAGGGTCTCACTATGTAGACTGGACTCATAGTGATCCGGCAGTGTTCAGCCTCCCAAGAGCCGGGATTACCAGCCTACATCAACATGCCTGGTCATGGGGCCCGGTGGGATGGCTCAGTGGTCTAAAAGCGCCTGCTTGGGGAAGCTTGGGCGGCTTCAGGGACCGCAGTTCGATCCCCGGCACCACATGCTGCGCCAGCCCTGCCCTCAGGGTGGGCTGAGCCGGCCATAAAAATGAGTGAATAAACAAACAAAGGTTCTGAAACAAGAATAAAAATAATAAATAAAATTAAAAAAAAAAAAAAAAAAAAAAAACATGCCTGGTCTCAATCACCATCTCAGCGCACCCTAGGGGTGGGGCTGACACTGGGACCAGCACCAAACCCTGCTGCTGCATCTGCCTAAATAGGCGCTTTAGTATGCTGAGCTATTTGGCTGGCCCTCAAATACAAATTTTTAAAAGATTGAAACTCCAAGTTAAAGATAAGAGAGAGCGAAAAATTCTCATTTTATTTTCCTAAAGCAGTATGAACTGCTTTTCACATCTGCAATATACCATGCTTGTAATATAGTATATATAAAAGTAATAGCAATCAACTCTTCCCTTTTAAACTACTATGAAAAATTGTGCCTTAAACATTTATCTGAAGATAACTATGTATTTTCAGATTTAATAAGTCAAACTTAATTTTTTAATTTAGTGTAAGACATTTCACATAGTTACTGAACTGCTTTTATTTTCTTTTGTTTGCAGCACCAGGGACTGAATTCAGGACCTTGTGCTTGCCAGGCAAGTACTTGTTCCATGAGCCAACTCTCCAGCCCTGAATTGCTTTTAAACTCTTTTTTGGAGCTAGGGTCTTACTAAGTTGTCAAGAATGGCCTTGGACTTATTCTTATCACCTCCCAAACAGTGAGATTATGGGCATGCATTATATGCCTAGCAATTTTTTCCTGAGAAGCTGTGCCACTGCACATCTTAAGCATTAAACTAAAAGTAAAATAAGACCAAGAAGTTTTAAACTGATTATTTAATCTCATATATTGAGGAGAATTTGATTTGGCCATCTTTTTGAAGTTAATGATTATTAGCCTAGTTTTTTTTTTTTTTTTTTTTGGGACCAGGGTTCGAACTCACGACCTCGCACTTGCCCAGCAGGCACTTGTGCCTCGGAGCTATCTCCCCAGCCCCTAGCCTAGTTTTTAAAGTTGATATATTTCATCATTCAGACAGAGTACTTTACTATCCATTCTAGTCACACAATTTGACTGAGGTTACTGCTTTGTTATACTGCCAATATGGCAATATAATATTAAACTTTAGTTTTCAGGGGTTTTCTTGTGGGGATTGTGTGTTTTTGAGACAAGGTCTCATTATGTGGTTCAGGCCACCTTGAAGCTCATCATGATCCCCCTGTCTCAGCCTCCTAAAAAGTGCTGGGATTACAGACATGAGCCACGAAGTCCAACTCAGTGTTGGACTTCTATGCACTTCTTCTTACATGTAAGTCACATCTAGGGCCAGCAGGATGGCTCAGTGGTCTAAAGCGCCTGCTTGGGAAAGCTTGGGCGGCTTCAGGGACCACAGGTTCAATCTCCGGCACCACATGCTGTGCCAGCCCTGCCTTCGGGGAGGGCTGAGCCAGCCACAAAAATGAGAGAATAAACAAAGGTTCTGAAACAAGAAAAAATAAATAAATAAATAAACATGTAAGTCACATCTAAATACTTTTTTATAGGGAGAATAAGTTAAAAATCAGTATTTCATTCAAAAATGAAACTCACTAAAGCCATAATGAAATTCATTATATATTTAATAGGATAAGAAAACATATATATTTTAGTATACTTATTAGTACAAGTACTTAATAAAACAAGAAAACTTAAAAAATAATATTAATAATAAATATTGATGAGGCTGCATAGGAACTCAACATGCTGGTAAAGTGCTAGAAGAAAATTTCTGAAAACCAGCTTGGGAGTTTCCCACTAAACTAAACACCTACTTTACCAAGTAACAATTTGGGCACAAATATATCCCAAAGAAATAAAATCCTATGTTCAAAGAAAACTTGTATCAATGTTTATAGGCATTTTATTCACAACAGTGAAATGCTGGAAATTACTGTAACGTCCTTCCTTAGTTAAGTAGTTGGAATACTTCTGCTACCCACATACAACAGAATATTGCCCAGTCACAGAAAGGGTTTCTATCAATCTGCCTGAACCTCCCGGGCATCAAATTGGGTAAAGAATGTCAATCTCTCCATCCTCCTCTTTGTGACAATTATATTTAAACTACAAACAACTGGGTTGGAGAGATAGCCTGGCCACTTAAGTGCCTGCCTGGCAAGCACGGTGACCCAGGCTTTATCACCAGCACCACATGCCATGCTGGCCTGAAGCCCTAGGCATACCATGCCCACCACTGAAACTGTGCATGGTGGCGCAGTCCTGTAATCCCAGGGCTGGGAAGGCTGAGACAGAAGGATCACTATGAGGCTGAGCTGCATAGTGAAACCTTATAGAAAATAAAAGATTAAACAAAAAATAAAAAACAAAACCTACAAAGGATCTATGCCTTCTTGACGTTTGTCTTAGGACTGTGTGATCCTACTGGTACAAATGGTCTCTTAGGCCTCCATATACTATGGAAAAAGAAGCACCCAGCTTCAAAAAGCTTGTCTTTAGACATAATACCACTATTGATATTTCCTAAATTTGATTACATCTGACTTCTAAAGATGATTTCCACATTTTAGAATCTATTCCTTTTGTTATTTTCTATGTATAAGCTAGATTCTCCAAGTATTTTGAGGGTAGCAATATCAATAGTCTCAACACTTCTATGCAACCTCTAATCATCTCAATTTATAGCCTTTTTCTATGGCAGTAAATCCTTAGGTGCTGCACTGAAGTGGTTTTATTAGCTGGCCATTTAGGAAGCAAACAACAGTAACTTTGCTCTTTATCTTTGCCCTGTCTGCACACATGGCACACATTCATGCAACACTTATGTCTCAATGCTATTAAGGAGCAGAATAGCTGACACCAACTTACTGGAGGAAAGAAACACCAGGTACAATGCCTACTTAAAACAAAAAATTCCTAAATTCTACTGAACTTAAAGATACAGAGACAAAGGCAAACATCTTAGAAGAGAAGTGGTAATAATGAACAAAATAGCAGACAGAAAACTCATGAAAAAACAAAAAGATCAGAGAGCTGGGGAGATGGCTCCGAGGCACAAGTGCCTGCTGGGCAAGTGCAAGGTCATGAGTTTGAACCCCCGTCCCAAAAGATCAAAGGACACAGAAAAGGAAGGCAGTAGCTTTCGTTTGTTGTATTATTGTTATAAACTGAATTGTCACCAAAAAACTTAGAAGAAAAGTACAAAACATGCAAACATATAAAACTCAACAATCATGAAACAGTAACAGCTACTTCATACTTGTACGGTGAGGGCCAAGTATTTGGATCCTGAAGTACCACACCAAGGGCATAAAGGACCAGGGTCTGAAAGAAAGTAAGTCGAATTAGGTAACTAAGGCAAAATCAATTCATTCTACAGTTTACTGGGTTGGTTTATATGCTTTTCTTGTACTTGGAATTGAACACACACGCGTGGGCACACACATACGTGTGTGTGTGTGTGTGTGTGTGTGTGTGTGTGTGTGTGTCTGTGTGTGTGTGTGAGTGAGGCCAGCTCAGTCTGACCTGGGGACAGAGCTGGCACAAAATGTGGTGCCAAGGATCAAACTGTGGTCCCTGTGCTTCCCTAAGATTGCCTAAGCATGTGCTTTAGACCACTGAGCTATTTCACTGCCCCTACATTTTTTAAAATTGACTTTTTCTGATTTTTACTACATAGCTCAGGCTGGCTCTGAAGTTACTATGTGTCTCAGACTGAGCTCAAATTTGTATTAAACGTTCTGCCTCAGCCTCCTGAATGTTACAATTATAGGCCTGTACCATCATACCCAGCTATTTTTTTACATTTCAATTCAATTTCTGCAATATGTATACATATGCTTTCACATATTTAAAGTTTAACACACATAGAAACTTAACAATAGTACATTTAAGGAAGTAAAGTTTTTATATTATTTGAACTTTATTTTTAAATCTTTTTATTTATTTATTTTGTACAGGGTCTTGCTACATAGTTTGGACTCATAGTGATCCTCCTGTCTCAGTCTCCCCAACACTGGTATTATAGGTGTGCACTACAATACCTGGTTTCAGTGGCTAGCAATGTCATGCAGGCTAGCATGGCATGCGATACTGGGCATCAAACCTGGGACCTTGTGCTTGCCAGGCAGGTGCTTAGACCCCTAAGCTATTTACCCACCCTGCATATTTCTTACTTTCTGCACTGAATTATTTATTTATTTTAATAAGAAATAACAATGACAGTTTCAAAACACATTAGTAGTACATTTCCAATATTTGATACAATGTATATTGTCTTCCTATTAGTTATACAGAGCATAGGATGTGAACATTACAATTTTTCTAATCATTATTGGTACAAAAAATTTTTTTCTCATTGGACTAAGAGAAAGTAGTTGTATACATGATCCAGTGCTCGATAATTGCAGTGGGTTATTGGTAAAACTGGCAATGTTGGAAGCCGTTGATTTAAGTCTTTTACAGCTCAGCATTCTAATCTAGCTTTACATTTTTTTTTTTTTTTTTTTCTTGTTTCAGAACCTTTATTTGTTTATTCACTCATTTTTATGGCCGGCTCAGCCTGCCCTGAGGGCAGGCCTGGCGCAGCATGCGGTCCCCGAAGCTGCCCAAGCTTTCCCAAGCAGGCGCCTTAGACCACTGAGCCATCCCGCCAGGCCCCTAGCTTTACATTTTATGCCTTGTGTTTAAACTTTTCTGCTGGTTGGTTAAGGGCAAGTTTAAGCAAGACCTGTATAGCAAAACATGTAACTTTTGTATCTCCCAAGGTCAGTCAGATCAACTTAGGATTTACTTTGAAACCATGTACACTGCTTTGTAGAACTGTTGTCAGTGTCAGCCGCCTGGATGAGTCAAAGCCATTGCTTGACCAGTTTGCTCTCTGTGAATGCCTGAGAGAATGTTTTCTCTCTAGGAGACTCTCCTTTGGCACACTGTATATCTTTAATCCCTTTCCTCTGTAGCCCCCACTCAGTTATAGAATGTTACAGCGCAGGTTCTCTTATGTCCTGAGTCCTCACTGACCTTGAAGGGCTAGGGCCAAAATATTAGCTATCCTTATAGCCATTCTCTTTCTCTAATTTTTGGCCTGTAAACTTATATTCTTAACCCTCCAGAAGAAAAGCTTAGTGAGACTATTACTATATAACATAGGTACTTGAGCATCACCATCTGAGTATCAAACATCTTAGACTTAACTTGGAATTGGTATTTTCTAACAATAAATATAGTAACCAGTCCTTAAGTGCTTGATTTCCATTCAGCTGTGTTATACCTTTCCATGTTTATTTGTTCTTTTAAGTTCTCACACTAGGGAGACCATATATTTACACACGTAAGTCTGGCTTATTTCACTTATGAGTATATGTTCAAGATACATCCATTTAATATATGAAGTCTTCTAGTTTATCACTTTTTATAGCTGAGTAATAATCCATTGTATAAAAATACCACATCTTTTTCAACCATTCTTCAGATGATGGGCTTTGTGGTTGTTTCCAAGATTTAGCTATTACAAATTATGCTGCTCTAAACATAATTGCACAGATATTACTATGATATGATGTTTCAGTTCTTCTGAGAAAATTCCCAGTAGGGGGATAACTGGATTGAATGGGATTTCTAGTTCTAGTTTTTTAAGGAGTCTTCACACTGCTTTCCATAATGGTTTCACCAGTCTGCATTCCCACCAGTAATGGAAAAGTGTTCCTCTTTCCCCACAGCCTCTCCAACATGTTGTTGTTGCTTGATTTCTCTATGAAAGCCATTCCTTCTGGAGTGAGATGATATCTAAGTGTTGTTTTAATTTGCATTTCATGAATGGCTAGCGAAGTGGAGCATTTTTCTATTCTCTAATTTTTTTTTTTTTTTTTTTTTTTTTTTTTTTTTTTTTTTTTTTTTTTTTTTTTTTTTTTTTTTTTTTTTTTTTTTTTTTTTTTTTTTTTTTTTTTTTT
>PVJA010050367.1:0-13322 GCA_004027025.1 Myocastor coypus | reverse complement strand
TTCTTCCTTTCCTGCATTGTGTAGTAGCAGCCCGATTTCCCCTGGATAGTCTGGGTCAATCACCCCTGACAATACTGTGATTCCTTTTTTAGCTTGTTTCCTCAGAGGCATAAGGAGTCCAAAGTAACCAGGGGGAAATCTTAGCTTCCAGTTCAATGGTATCATTGCTGTGCTTCCCGGCACAAGCCTTCCCCCCTCTTTTGCGCAGACTCTTCGGCCTCCAGCTTAGACCTCTCGCCTTCCGCCGCAGACTCTTCAGCCTCCAACTACAGAAACTTCAGTCCTCCATTACGGACCCGTCAGCCGACAGAGACTTACACAGAGTGCTGCAGTGAAGTCCAAGCCTCGGGATTGAATCCTTCAGTCCGGAGTGTGCAGACGCCCTGTGCGCGCTTCCTCATCTGATTCTGTGGCTATTGTAAGCCAATCTTACACTTTCTTATAGATTGTATATTTGGTGTTAATATCCATTCCTTATATTATATCTATTCTGTTCCTCTAGTAAAACCCTGACCGATACAGAATATGGTACCAGGAGTGGGGTTCCCATCAACAGGGAACCAGGCTGCTGAGTCATTCAGCCAAGTTGACACATTGTATCAACCACTACATCCACTTTTATTGTAATTAAACCTAATAGGATACACAGCTTCAAATCTTTGGTCAGATGTCTTGCTAATGCTGTGATTTTTTTTTCAAATTATCAATATCTATCCACTGAACATAGCATATATGGAACTCTCCAGGTCTCCTATAGGAATAGTTCCTGTTTTTTTTAAGCTTCCCAGTTAATAAGAACCAAAAACAGCGCTGCATATCTTTTCTAAAAGTACACATTCCTAAAGAGAAAGAGGAAAGAGCTACGATAAACACACGCAGGCGTTCCTTCTAAACATAGCAAAGACCTGAGAAGTGAAATAGACTGCAGTCAACACTGAGGCCTAAAAACAGTAGAGCTAAGGAGATTTATTTCACGAGGGAAAGGGTATCCAGGGCATATTTATTTCTTATAATAAATGCACACTAAATTTAAAATTAATATATATTTTACATATGCAATGAGACATAAGCCTAAGCTTCTAGTTAACATCTATTTCAGCAAACAGAAATAAAGGTCAGAGGAAAGGGTATTCCCTTAGTTGTCCCAATCTTTTAAATGCCAAAATCCAGTCATCTGAAAAAAAAAAAAAAACGTGTACATGAAAGAATCTCATCAGAACAGTTTTGGATGACTAGAGCAGACACATCCACTGCAAGAATCCATTAGGGAAATTAACTGAGTCCTGGGTACGTCCTATAACTTCCTTTACCAAAAGCAAGATTCTGTCTTAACGGGGAGTGTAATTTAGGCAGGTGTCTGATGCACATGGTGAATGGTTTTATGCAAGGAAGTGAGCTTTATCAGGATGCGCTTATGCTTGCTGATTTTCTCCTTTTTACAGTTCTGATTCTTCTCTTACAACATAAAATAATAAAATTTTGCAAAACTATATCTTTCAAAACACTTTTATCACATTCTCTCTGCAGACCCAAATAGTGCAGTTACTATCTTCTGCATGTGGCAATGTTTTTCAAATAATAAAAAGAGAGATGGGCTCTTTGGTGAATCTTATCTTAGCTTCCGGAACCCTTAATCAGGTTCAGTATTTCTACACTTACATAACTGTATGAGGCTTCAAAGACTAAAAATATTGTAGCTATTATTAAAATTATTGAACAATGGAGCAAGAAACAATGTCTCTGCATATTTGTTTACATCTGAAACAAAATGACTAGGTCCCAAGTTCACGTGAGAGTTTCTTTCCTTTCCTAAATGTGTTGCATTCAGGAATTCTCTTAATTTCCATGGGCCTCATGTACAGGTAATGGGAATACAGGTACAAAGGAGCTTAGGGCTGATTTCTCTTTGTACTCATTGACTGGTGTGTTGTGATTTTTTAATTCTCTATTCTCTATTTTTGAGATCAGCTTCGTCAGTGCATATGAATCAGACCACACAGTTATTTATTTTTTGGTATCTGATTTATGGTTTTTAACATAATATCATTCCGGTTCATCCATGTTGCTGTAAGTTGCAGAATTCACTTCTTTTGAATAACAGAATAGGATTTTCTTCACCCATTCATCCATCAATGCATATTCAGGTTGATTTCCTATATTAGCTATTATGAACAATGCAACAGTAAAGACAATATATGTCCAATACTAATGTTCATTAAAAAAATGCAAATCAAATCCAAATAAGACTACATCACACACCAGTGAGAATGACCACAATCAAAAAGGCAAAAAAAAAAAAAAATACTGGACTCATATATTTTGACTGAAATAGTAAATTGTTATACCCATTATGAAAACAGAATGGAGATCCGTCCAATAACTCAGAAAGTACAGCCATTCTATGCAGCAATCATGCTGCTAGTTTTATTCCCAAAGAAAATGAAATCATTATGCTAATATCAAGTTTTTAACATTTAGCAGAAAGCTTCTAAAGTGTAGGACATTACAAATAAATAATGACTTTCACATGAAATGTTTTACCTCTTTGTGATGTTAGAGAAGTATGTCATTATTTCCTTCCAGAGCAGACTAAATTTCAAGCTCTTGAATTCTATGAAATTAACCATTAAAGACTTTAGCACATTTAATTCTGTGTTGCCTTAAAGCAAGTAAATACTTGCTTTACTTATCCAGATATTTCTCTTCCTACTGTAGTCAGAGTTTTCAGGGTAACAGATTAAATATAAGGACACATAATTTATAGGACTGTCTTATAATATTCAACCAAAAAGCCAAATACAGAGTAGTTCAAGGGATTGTCCAATGAATTAGAGACCCAAAGAATCCAGCTGAGGGCCTAAGGCCCACAGCAATGTCATATGAAAGTCCCTGTCATGAGTCTGCACTGGAAAGGCCCAAAGGTCAGTGGTGGAAGCCTACAAAATCTTCAATAGTGGGATTCAAAGATCTGTACTAGAAGGCAGAGGGACCTAGACTAGAGCCCGGAAATGATGCTCAAACCATGGACCAGAGCTCTCCTGAAGAGAACCATAATCACCTTCACCAACAGTGAGGACCAAGGTTCTCTGACCATGAGAACAGCTCAGCTCATAACAGGAGATCCAATATGCCAAGCTTCTCCAGCGACGGCACACCTCCTACCCATCCAGTTCTCTTTCCACTGTTGGAAACAATTGTTCTCAGGGAATTTCATGCCCAGGGTCACGCTGAGTATTACAGTTGTTCATAAGGTCATCCACTACACTTCCCTCCTCGCAGAATAGGGATGTTTGCTTCTCCTGTTTACTATAATAGCACAGCGCATGCACTCATATACTCTGGGGCATAATAGGAATGTGGTTACTTTTTTGTGTGTCATTGCTGATAAAGGTATACTAAAACAGACCTTGTGATATCTATCTATAAGACTAGTACAATCCCATAACACCTTTACTAATTATTAATTAGTCCTCTATTTTAACTCATGAAGGGCAACTTCTTTGTGATTGTTATTCCTAAAACAACTATTAAAATATCTAAAATGATAACAAATATGAATATAACAAATTAGAATAAGATATATGCTAATAAATCAGACATGGTGGTACATGCCTGTAATCCTAGAACTTGGAAGGCTGAGGCAGGAGGATCGGTGTGAGTTCGAGACCAGCCTGAGCTACAGAAGTGAGCTCAAGGTCGGCCTGAACTGCATAGTGAGACCATGTCGGAAAAAGACAAAAAACAAAAAAATAAAATAAAATAATTTTAAAAAGCTATTTGCTAATAGTATTGCTAAAATCCTTAATAGAATTAATTATCTCTCTATGCAAACCTGGTAGAACTTTTATAATATAGGTTTCTTTTTTTTTTTTCAGTTTTCTTTTCTAACTTTTATTTGGCATTGAAACATTAACTAGGTTTTCCTTTTGAGATAGGAAAGCAGTCTTACTACTCACAAAGCAGTCTGGGCTGGCCTTAAACTTATTATGGGGCCAGGGCTGGCTTCATACTCATGATCTTATCTCAGTCTCTGAGTTCAGGGCTGACTGGAAGGAGCCGCTGTGCCAAATCAGATTTGCTTCCAACCCTATTGTACATGTATTTCTTAAAAAAAAAAAAAAAAGCACATGCTTGTGTAAAAGCCCTACAGGAGTTTATGTACAAGACTTTTGCTCCACATTGTCTCCTTTTGTTTCTGTTATTTTTAGTTTTTGAAGAGAATTAAAATAGTATAAAAATTAGAAGCATGCAGCATTTCATTAAATAAAATGATAGGAATTTAACAATGGGTGTTATATTGCATATTGTTGTCTTCAAATCAGTTGTTCACATTACCAAATATGAGTATGCAAAATTTTGGTCAAAATTTTGAAAGACAAAAAAAAAAACAATGTAACCATTAAGCTGTTTCTTTTATAGACCAGGTAAAAACAGCAGTACAAGTGTCCAAGCTATCCTATGTGTATACATATACATTTTCCCCTTCCGTGTTTCTTTGCATTTTTTAGTTGATCCCACTTGTTTATTCCCTTTAAACAGTTTATTTACTCTTTCAGATGCTTATGTTAGGGAGACAATATGATGTTTACATGTCTGGATCTGATTTATTTTACTTGTGAATGTGGTCTCTAGTTGCATCCATTTACCTATAGAAGACTCAAGTTTATCTTTTTTTAAGTCACAAATTACAATGCAAGATACAATTAACTGAAATGGGTGAAATTCATTTTAATTGGTAAAGAAAATAAAACATCTATCTCTCCAGACTCTATAATGTGGCAGGTCATTGGTCTGTTCATCATCTATCCTCATTTAATTGTTAGTTTTCTCTTGCTAATGTAACAAACCACCATAAACGTAATGACTTATGCAATATGATCTTCATGATAAAAAAGTTTGACTAGAATCAATGAATTGAAATATAGGCATTGTTATGGCTATGCTTCTTCTGAAGATGCTAAGGAAGAATACTTTCCTTGACCTTGCCAGTCCCCTAGTAGCTACACACATTCCTCAGCTTGTGGTCGGTCTTCCCCCACTACGAAAGATCTAACTTGCATCTTTTGGACCATTTTTCTATGGCCCATTTTCCTTTGATTCTCTTCTTCTGCCTCTTTTCTTACATTTATGAAATTTACAAAAACTATGTTGAGTCCGCCCAGAAAATCCAGGATAACCTCCCTGCTTTCAGGTCAGCTGATAAGGAAACTTAATTCTATCTCCTGTCCTAATCCACCCATGACACCTAACCTAGCATATTCCCAGAAGAATCAACTATGAACATTTTTGATAGCCAATATTCTAACCATCATAACTTTAGTAAGTATAGTTATTCTAATTTGTAATGAAAGCATATTATTGTATTTTTTCTTGAAGACAAGGTCTTATATTTTATATGTTTAATTTCTTGGTGCTATTATTCATACCTGTAGACATCAAAGGAATTAAACAAATATTAATTTACTAAAAGTTAATGCATATATATAGATATATATATAGATAGATGTATATATATACAGATATATATAGTTTCAAATAACAAGGACAACATATATATTTGGTCTCATATTTTAGATTCCAATATTATTCTATTTTCTCATGTAATATTCACTTACCATTTTTTGACATAACTACAAGGCTTAAGTCTGTGTACCTCAGGAAGTATCGCACTCTTACTAGGTAAATCTAAAGTTCATTTAAACTTGTCATTTAATTTTTGTCCTGGAATGAATATAAAATTGGAATTAACTCAACCAAAGTTTAAAACATAATTTCCTCTTACTATGAGGACTTTGGGCAAGGTATGTATAGTGATTTCATACAAGCCATGGAATGAAATGAAAATACTGTTTCATCAGCCTATTTTAATTCTGGAAGCTCTAATGTAGAATTCACTTCTTCTCCTGTTATGGCTTTGATCATAGGTGGCACAGCAAAGCCCACACATTGACAGATTGGTACCTGTATTACCATTCTTAAAGCCCAGTACCCAAAATTTGAATGAGAGATTTAATTTGCTTTATAATTCCTGGGAATTCAGCCCATAATTAGCTACCTTTGTGGAGGGATGTGGCCTAGCAAAGATGTTTAGTTCACAAAGACCAGGAAACAGAGCCGAGGAACATAGCCACAGAAAAAGAGACAAGGGCTCAAATATTGTACCTGTTATGCCTTATATCTTCATATTCCTCTAAAGCCTAATGCCCTCATTGAGGAGGTTTTGGGAAGTGACTATATCATGGAGATGCGACGCTGGATTAGTTCACTTATTGGTTTAGAGTAATTTTAGGTGGAGATGATAAATTTACTGAACACAGAAGATCCACCCTGGGTGTGGGCAGTTCTAATCAATAGGCTTGAAATCTGGAGAGAATAATGAAAAAGGCTTGCTGCTTCCTGCCTACCCTGCCATGGACTGTTTCCCTTCTGTGATGACTCCTTGCCTTAGAGTCTCCAACTAGAGATGGAAACTTTCATAAATTGTGAGCATTATTCTTCACTTTGTGGGTATTACATATTTTATCCCAGCAAGAAGAAAGCAACAAAGACAGAACTCAAGGTAGCACTTCTGTGATCCACTGAGACACATGCAGAAGCATGCCTTCCTAATCCTTTCAGCCGCATCCAAGTAAACAAGTGGACACAAATAGCATGAACCGCCGCAGTGCCCTATGCAGCAATGTCGAAAGGAGCACTCTCAGAAGATGATTGAATCACAAAGGCTCTGACCTCATAAATGAATTAATGTACTTGAGAACTCACTGCTTAGTGACTATTGCAGGAGGGTTTTGTTATAAAGAAAGCTCTTTCCTCTGCCTTGTGGCCCCTGAGAGGTACATGACTTTGCTCTACACATGCTGTCAGATATGATGCTATACCTCACCATTGGCTCAGAAATGAGGCAACTGACCAAGGTCCAAAATCTCTAAAAATACAAGCCAACGCACATCTTTCATTTTTTTAAAGCTGATTTTTCTAAATATATTATCACAGTGCTGGAAAGTTGACTAACATAGACTTTTCTGGCCTCTAGAAATCTTCCATGATATGTGATTTGAAGAAGTACATTCATGACTAATAAGATAGGTGTATAAAATGCCTACCACAATGCCTGACATATTGTAAATCTGTAGTCACACCCTAACCTATTAAGTTCATTTTGGCCACTATCTTTAATTTGTGGATTTGCTGCTTACTGATCCTAGCTACGCCCCTTCATCTCTTTGATTATATTTCTTAATCTCTTTAAAAGGACTTATAACAACTTCTTTGTTCTGAGAATTAATTAATAACCTGAATACAAAAGTACTTGTGAACTGTTAAAATCTGTGTTAATAAATAACTTGGATACCACTTATTTTATTAGTGCAAAGTTCAGAAATTTTCAATTTTGAAATTATCAGTGTTCCACATATTAGAACGCCAAGGACCAATAAACTGCCTCACTTTCAAGCCCAACACTGCAGTACCGTTAAAGCAAAGCCTTAGAAACATTTCTGAGCCAAAATTCAGAAGTTCTCCCTGAGGCTTCTTGCATCAATTGTCCTCCTATGTAATACACTTTAACAAAAAAATTCTAGGAGCTGTTCTCCAAGTGCATGTCTGCAATTTCAAACAGACCCACGCTGCCATCTGTTCCTTCTGATAAGAGACTCATCTGTCTGCTGAGAACATAGGGAAAAGGCTCGCTGAGAAAGAATAATGCCTCTCTGCAACCCTACATCCCGGCTGGGTGGCTCACGGACATGCACCAACTAATTAGGGGTCAAAGCAACATTTTTAGGATGTATTTGGATGGGATTTGAATTCATTGTGACTTTACTCTTAAGACCACTACATAGTACAAGGTATAATTTGGACAATGAGCTCAGCCTCTGCTATCTTGCAGCAGCAAAGTGTAACAGGAGAGAAGTGTGATTAAGGGAATTCATAGACCTCAAATGTTTTCATGATTTTTAAAAAGCTGAAATAAGAGTGTCTCTTGCAGAGACAAGATGTGTGCATCTATGTATAGGTGTGCAATTATGCATATGATGTAGGAATAATTATAAGAAGCATTTTGCACAATGAAAAAAATCTTTAAATTTAGGGAACACACCAAATAAAATATCCCTTTAAGAAAAAGTTATCTTCAATTTTAAATAACAGGACTTAACAAATCAACATGCCCATTAAACTATATAATCTATGCATTTTGAATTGCATCAGCACTAGGTTTACTGTTACAAAATGAGTTAAAAGTTGTTACTCAGCAGAATACGCACAGAAAATTTCTAGAGGCAAACATTTAAAAAATGCTAATAACACATACCTCTGCAAAGTAGAATATGATTTTAGTTGACAGTGAAAGTAGAAGAAATTTCAACTGTCATTAAATCATTTCTTGTGAAATTATTATCATGCGCTCTCCAGTTGTTTTAAAGTCCTCAACACATACTACTTTATATAAAGAATACTCACCTAATTAACAAAAAAATTGGAAATTAAATTCTATTTTGATCTAATCAATTTAATGTTAAGGTAATTTTCAACTTCCAGTCAGGAAACTAAGTTCTCTGTCTTCTACTGGCAGGGCTACAGTTGACATTGAGTTGCTTCATCTAAATGATTTTCTTTTCTCATCAATGAAATTGAAACAATATGATCAAGCATAGTCTACCTTTTCAAAGCTGTGTTATGCTTAAAATTAGATTAACTATATTATACTGTATAACTAGTGTTATTATGCTAATATACTATATCAAGCTGCCAGGTGTTGGAGGCAATTTTGTATATATGCAAATTAAATTTCCTATTTGCTTGAATAATTCACATAATTCTAGCAACAAAACAAGACATTTATTCAAAATATGCAACTAATAGTTTTAATGAGTGTTACATGCTAAAAATGTTACATAGTACCTATTTTTTGTAATAAATATTTTACAGGATTTTAGGATAAAAACTAGACAAGAATATACAGAATATTTGATATATTTATTCAAAATCTAATGTTTGACATTTGTAGCTATCATTCACAATAATTCATTATAAAATGCTAATAAAGAGAATATCCATCACACATTAAATCTTTGACTTCTGCCCAATTTTTGCTTTACAATTTGCAAATGTGCTGCAAAATGATCTCCCAGATTAATTGAGAACATAGTCTACCAAAGAAAATAACAGGTTTTCATTGTTTTGTTTTTTCCTCTCTTAAACTCTCCAGCTAATTTCATCCAAGAAGTGAAAACAAGTATGAACAAATAAATGAATGAATTAAAATAAACTATACTGTAACAATCTTGGCTCCATGGCTTCAGTTATAGAGATTTAAAAAGAAAGGTATTTATTTATTTTAAGGTAGGAAAATCTCAGACCAAATGTAAACAGGGAAAATCTTCACCCAATTTGTAGGATCTGTGGTGAGCTGAGGTTCTGTGAATGCATGAATCCTCTTGATCGTATCATGGCTATGCTTCTGCTGCAGCTGTCTGTAGATACAGATGTACATTTTGTGTCTTCAAATAATATGCATGCATACATATGACATATACTATGTCCTGAGTTGGATATCACACAGCCAGGTCCTCAAGCTGAAGTAGAGTGAACACATTGCTATCCAATTGTAGTATAACTGACTGTATCGATTTGAGTAAGAAACACAACTAAATATGCTCAACATGGTCTCAGGTGTGGAAGATGCCCCCTAGGGAGGATTATTGCCAGAATGAAAAGGAAGTGTAGGAGGAAGGGTTGCTATTTCTTCAGAGGCGCTCCAGTGTCTGCCTTCTGCTTGGACACACCATGTTCTGACTTCCAGCCCACACTGTGGCCTCCTGATCTGAACTCCTGCACAAGACACTGCAGTGAGTTGCAGGCCTCCCCCGGCTCCTTGGGATCCCCGGCACGCAGATGGACCTTTTGTGCTTTCCCATGCCTGATTCTGTGGGGAACTTTTGTAAGCCAATCTTGTCAATTCTTACATATTTGTATACTTTGTAATAAATCTTTTTCTCTATAAGCTTTCATGGATACACTAATTGTCTGTATGCTCTGTACAGTTGGATTATTCAATGCTTCGGTGAAAAATGTCAAAATAATTGAAATAATAATGGGAAAAACACTTCACGTAGCACAAAGTGTTCCTCTTCTTTGCATAGGACTTTAGAATCTTAGAGGAACATTTATTTCTTGCTTTCCACTACAATATTAATTTATTTCAGCCAATAACAATTTAATAAAAGTATAATATTTCATTTATTTCTAATGGCATTCTTCAAATGAGACAATAGCATTTTCATAGATATTGTCTTGTAAATCTGCTAATGTGTGAGCTTTGGCAGATCTATGTATTATTATATTCACTTTATTGAGGAGAATCAAGGCACAAACAGAAATTGTGTTTCTTTTTTAAGAATACAAAATAGTAAAACAAAAAGTGTTTGAAAGGATACAAAATTTTACTAAGCAATGCAATAGGAATTCAGCAATAGTTGCTGTATTCCATGATGTTATCTTCAAGTTAGCTGTTTAGGTTACTATATATCAACATGAAAAATTAGTTAAAAAGGAAATGTAAAACAAAACAACAAAAAGTTATAAGAAATTTAAAAAGTAACAACGAAAAGAAATAAAATTTAAACATTAACTGCTCCTTTCAATAGACCCGCAGAAATGAGCAGCAGAGTTATTCAAATTATCCTACATATACATACACATAAATATAACTTTTCCCTTCCTTTCTTCTGTTCTGGTTCACATAAGACATTATATTTCAATAAAACACTGCAGTGATCACACTTCGTCTCCTGGTGCCATATTTTTGTTTATTACTTGCGATTTGTTTTCAATGACCAGGTCGAGCAGTGCTGTGGTCCTAAGATCTTTGGGATGTGAGCATCAGGATCACCTGGGAAGCTACTGGAAATCAGGCTCTGAGTGAAATCCATGCAGAATGATAATCAACACTGCATCAAATGTCCAAAGTTTTTTGTGTTTACTGAAGTTTGAGAAATAAGAGAATATTGCATTTTTTAAAACTAATGATTTTAACGTTATGATTTTACTTTACTGGTTTTAAAAACTAATTCTACTTACCCTTATTTCTCTTTCTTTCTGAGCTCATTAGCGATTGCATTCTCTTGTGCAGTTAGCTCTGACCAGGCGATGGGGTTTGGACCAATCCTGAGGAATGAGAGCAATAAATGTCCCAAAGCTCTCATGCTTCCTTCTCCTTATTTACAGAATGACCAGAGAGGGAAATTTTCAGGGTTGGCAGAGCCCTCAAGAGTTTAGATCCCTAAACGACTATGTAGAGCACACAGCTCCCCACACCCTCCCTCAGCAACCTTGAACCCTGGACAGGGAGGGGATGAGAGAGTGAAAAGTCTATATTAAGTCACTAAGTACTGAGTATTGCGGTTTATCAGATAGCGAAGCTAGAGGAACCACTACAGCATTTTAGACATTTTGAGAAGCAAATTTTAAGTTTTAAAAATACTGACTGGAAGTATATTCCAATTAAAACAATGCTAAATAAATAATTTTGTGCTAGACTGGCCTTTTAACTGAGTGCAGACTTCTTTATTCCTTTGGTCCCATTTCACAGCACATTTCTCTTTCTTCATAACCTCCTTGCTCATTTCTCCTTAAAATCTATTATTCATAACTTCTTAGACTCTAGAAATCATTGCATTAATTAATTCTCACTTTGAAAGTCAGACAAGACTTAGAGAAAAATCGCTATTATGGTTCTAGATTTGCAGATGCTCAGTGACCCCTGATCTGTTATTATTTATGAATGATATCAGTAGACAATTGAGAGGCATACTAACATCGCTTTGCATTTTTTCTTTCAAAATATATTGAACAATTCATGTATCTATTCATACTGTTTATTTAATTTTTGTTATATGTAAGCTTTTTCTACTTGAGAAAATAGGAATCCAACTACAGAAAAGAGCTACCTCTTTCAAAGGTTTTATCAAATTATTTATAATTAGCTTTCCAATTTCTAGCTAAGATTGCTCTTCTTAAACAAGCAGAGATAAAAATATAGTTTCTTTTTCTAATAAAAAAAAGTTCTAATAGAACTCTGCATCCACATGGAGAAAATGACTAAAAGCAAATAATCATTACCATGTTTTTACACAGATGTTTCCATAGAATAAAACCATCAGTTAGAGTAAGATTATGCACCAAAAAATCCAAATTATTTGCCAATAATCCATTATTAGAATACTTCATTTGCAAATTTAAGAGTTTACTGCAAAGAAGGAAAACAAAGCCTTAACAGAAAAAAATTAAGGCTTCAAAGAAAAGTTAGAGGTATATGTTAAATCAATTTGAACTAGATTCTTTGTTTGGCATACTTTACTAATAAAATGTTCACAAATTAAAATACACTAAACAACCAGCATATTATTCACAGGCACAATTAAA
Organism: Myocastor coypus; assembly: GCA_004027025.1. Lineage (NCBI taxonomy): Eukaryota > Metazoa > Chordata > Mammalia > Rodentia > Myocastoridae > Myocastor > Myocastor coypus. The sequence goes on along the minus strand of PVJA010050367.1, from coordinate 899 downwards.
TTGCTCATTCTACTTAAGGTAAATTAATTTTAAACTAATAAAAAATAAGAGTTTTTTGAAGTTCTTGAAATGAATCTTTTAAATGTTATGTACATTGTCTCATGTTTTCTCTCCTTTAATCTTTAACATAAATTTAATTCCACTTCCAAGATTTCAAAATTATACATGTTTTGATCTTTCCCATTGCATAGAAGCATGTGCAAAATAAGTCATTACAATAATAAATGAGGAATTTCTGTCATCTGACATGAGAACACTGAAAATACTATTGGTCAGTCATTATCATCGTTTGGGGCTTTTGCAAGAACAATACATTATGGGAAATGTTTTATAGGATTATTTTATAATCACCCAAAGAATCCTAAGCGAAGAGTGCAGGAAACCTGTCTACACACTACAGACTGAAGAATTCAGCTGAGGGCCTGGATCCTTATATCCAGCATGAGTCCAGCTGAAAGTCTAGAGCCCATATTAATGCCTCCCACAAGTCCAACTGGAGGCTTACAGCCCATAACAATGTCTCAGAGAGGCCCATTTCATGGATCTGCACCAGAAAGGCCCCACTGGTCAGTGGTGGAAGCTAGAAAGTCTATGCCAACAGGATGAAGGATCTGTACTAGCAGGCTGAGAATCTGTACTGGACCCAGGAAGCAATACTCAAAGTAAGAGCCAGAGCTCCCATGCTGCTCTAGTGCCATTTCTGGGGCACACTGAGTTGGAAACAGAGTCCAGGTTAGGTGGTGCATGCCTGTAATCCCAGTGCTGGGGAGGCTGAACACAGAAGGATCACCATGAGTCTGATCTGCATAGTGAGACCCTGTACCAATTTCACAAATGAAGAAGAAGAAGAAGAAGAAGAAGAAGAAGAAGAAGAAGAAGAAGAAGAAGAAGAAGAAGAA
>PVJA010050366.1:0-13321 GCA_004027025.1 Myocastor coypus | reverse complement strand
AAAAAAAAAAGCTTGTTAACATAGAAGCATTTACCACACATTGCAACATAAAATGGACATAGTGAAATATACAACATGTAAATATTATTAGCATCAATGCTTAAATAGCATAAATTATAATTAAGTACTTGTAAAGACCAAAGCAGATGCCTTTGGATGATAGGTAAATGCCTGTGTAAAGAAATGAACTGGGCTTACTGGCAAATGACCACTCAGTACAGACACAGTGTAGGAATAACATGAGCACACAATAAAGAGTGGACATGGTTGTGTCTAATAGGAAACCTCATAATCTAAAATGTTATATGTTGTAAAGTACATACTTAATGCACTTGTGTGAAATAAATAGTTCCTGAATTTGGTACCTAAAAAAATAATTTTTCAATCAAAACAAAATATCTCATAAATACTAGTTGCCATTGACTGAGAGTTCTTCATATTTGTATATCTCCCTTAACAGTGAGAGATCTGATGTACTGAATTTCTTAAAGGAAAAGTAGATAAGAGTCCACTTTCTTTCTAATGCACAAAAACATCATTGCCCTTGATAGCACAGATAAATGCTAAGATATATACTTTATGAATGCGCTATTGCAAAGAATATCCAGTGAAGACATAAAATAAAGAAAATGATGAGCCTGATTGCCTCAAGATAGATATGTAATGAATAAATCTCTTGTTTAATGGATCTAGTAATCGGCTACCTGTTTTCCCCTGCCTGCTACCCAGTTGAGTGTTGTATGAATGAACAGTGCTTTCTGACATGAACAAACTAAGATTTTGAAGCACAATAATGTTGTAATGTAGTGACAGTTTATCTAAATTTTTAACCTTACCTAATCAGATAATTCTCGGCTTTAAGTATAGATCTTAATCCTGCTTATCATTTTTACTGTAGTCATCACTGAGATATTCTCTAGGCTGAATTTCTGGGCTTGAAAGCCCCATGTGGAAGATAAATGAGAAATAAGTAGAGGGAAGAAGATTGAAGTAGGCAGTGGGTTTGGCACTTGGTTGATTTGTTCTATACCAAATTTTGAGCGTGTTAGCATAACTGGATGTAACATTCAGTCAAGCTGCTCATCATTCATTTCCTACCATTTCACTTCATTATTTAATCTACCTCCGTATTAAAAGTCTGCCATACATGATTTCATACAGAATAAATTAAACATGAATGAGCTTTGCCACTTTTATCATGTCAGAGATTTGGGCTCCAGTAACTCAGAATTTGTGATGACGCAGGCCTCTTTGAAAAAATAGCAGACAGTTATTCTCAGAAGATTAACACTGTTACAGATGGAGGGAGTTTTAAATACTTAAACATATTTTCAAGCAAATCTATCCTACAATAATTATAAATCATCATGACAAGCGCAATGAAACTTGCTACTCTGTTTACAGTAAAGATATTTTTGAGGTTGTTATTCATATTTGCTGACAAAAAACATGAAATGCCCACTTGTCTCTGGTCTAAATATTAGACAAAATTAGACTTATCAGCAAAAGAGTCAATGGTAAATATAGATTAAAACATAATCTTTCTACGCAGTATTTCCTGGAGTTGAATCCAAACTTCATCACTTCTTGACTGCATGACATTTGGAAAATTATTTACTTTCTATAATTCTCATTTCCTGTCCTATGCATTAAGAAGGAAATAGCACTGTGATTAGGACTAAATGGAGTTACACACAAGATGCACTGAGAAGAAGAATCATTGTTTTTCTCTTCAATTATTTTAGTTCTTAACAAATAAACATTGTATGAATATTTCTTGTGTATTTTGCTACCATATAACTTAGGGCTCATTTTGTGTCCTCGCTGAACAACAAATTTTATCACTTCAAGATTGTGATTCCTAGCCGGACATGGTGGCTCACTCCTGTAATCCCAGCACTTGGGAGGCTGAGGCAGGAGGATCGCTGCGAGTTCGAGACCAGCCTGGGCTACAAAAGTGAGCTCAAAGCCAGCCTGAACTGCACAGTGAGACCCTGTCTCAAAAAGACAAAAAAAGGAAAAAAGATTGTGATTACTCATTACAATTTTAGTAGTATTTAAATGTATTTGGCATCGTAGGGCAGGTCAAATAACTCAGCAGGTTAAAGTGCCCGCTTCGGCAGATGCAGGGACCAGAATTTGATCCCTGGCGTGCCATGCCAGCCCTGTCCCCCCAGGGCACTCTGAGAGGTGAATGAGCCTGGACTTGATGGCATGAACCTGTAATCCCAGCTCTTGGGAGGCTGAAAACAGGAAGATCACTACAAGTCCAATCTGTGTAGTGAGACCCTGAAGACTCTGTACTAAATACATTTAAAAAATAATAAATATGTAAATGCATTTGTCATTGTCAAATAGTTTGAACCTTCATAAACCCTTTTTGGAACAAGGTACATAGCGGTAAATGGAACAGCTGATAAAATAGTAGGCAAAACTAGCTTAGTTTCAGCTAGACTAAATAGCAAAAAAGATTTTTTAAAAAAACAATACGTTTGAAAATATTTTGTTACTCTGATTTTCTGAATTAAATTGTTTTTCCTAATGATCTGCATTAGTTAAAAATAACTTTTTATTACAACAGCTTGTAAACATGAAAAAAGTTCAAATAGTATAATGAAAAAACATTATCCAGTACCAAGATATTACAGTGATTTCTATTTGCCATATTTGCTGCCTCTTTATTTTCCCAGATTTTTTTTTTATTTAATTGCGAACACCTTAGTATTTCACTTCTCATTACTTTAGCATGCATGACTAAAAAATAAAAACACTTTCCACTGCAAGCATAGTGTTATTAAAATATCTCATAGTACTCACAATATAAACCATAAAATTTTAAAACACTTTGGGCTCCAAAAATGGCCAGCGTAGTAACTATTTCTACTTTTCATATCAATGAATACCACAGATATGGCTATATGTGCTCAGGTCTTTCTAATGAGTTGACTAGTCAATTACTCCATGCAATTTTATTGTATTTGCTCAGTTCTTCCTTGGGAGCACAGAAGTTATAAAGCCTGTCTCTGATGCTTTGGTTCCCTCTTCTATGTTATCCTCAAAAACATCAAAAAATAGACAAAAAGAAATAAAGAGAAGGGCCCGGCGGGATGTGTCAGTGGTCTGGTGTGCCTGCTTGGGAAGGCTAGGGTGGCTTCAGGGACCGCAGTTCCATCCCCGGCACAGCATGCTGTGCCAGCCCTGCCCTTGGGGTGGGCTAAGCCAGCCATAGAAATGAGTGAATAAACAAACAAGGGTTGTGAAACAAGAAAAAGAAAAAATAAAAAAAGAAATAAAGAGAAACTAAATTCCTCTCCCTCTACATATCCATATGGATTGCCCTGTCTCATAATTATTATCATAGAAAAAATAATTATTATCCTAGAGATGGTAAATGTAATTCCCATTTAAGGCTTTGCCTATTCCTTTTAAATATACATGATTTAATTACATTATATTCTTTTGAGTGAACTCATGTTAAAACACTGTTTTGAGAGCAATCAGAGTCCACAAAATAATTTAACAATTTAAAAACGTGCCTATTCGTTTAATAATAGTTTCCATCAATATTTGCTCTAGTTTGTTCCACCTTGGTTGTACTCTCCTATGTACTGAAGAATCAATCTTGACTCAAGTGTTAAGTCTTGGACAGTACATCACATTTTAAGATAGCATGAGTGGGGGCCCAGCGGGATGGCTCAGTGGTCTAAAGCACCTGCTTGGGAAAGATTGAGTGGTTTCAGGGACCACGGTTCGATCCCCAGCACCATATGCTGCGCCTGACCTGCCCTCAGGGTGCGCTGAGCCGGCCATAAAAATGAGTGAATAAACAAACAAAGGCTCTGAAATAAGAAAAAATAAATAAAATAAAAATTTAAAAAAATAAAAATAAAAATAAAAATAAAAAAGATAGCATGAGTTTCGTCATGCCCTCAGAAACACCGTGTTGCTGTTGTTCCCATGCTAGTGGCTTTTCTTGAGACTTCTGCCATGTTTTGCTATTATGGGTTCTATTACTATTGCCAGGAAAGAGGGAATGGCATTTTGTCAGTTCTTTGTCAGGCTCTAAATGTTCCTTTAAGCTTTACATGGATATATAGGGATTTTAGGGTTACTATTGGGCATATCAGCTGCTGACTTAGTCATAATTTTAAAAAAATACATTATGACCAAACATATTCCAATTTTTCCCAATAGAGAATATCTTCTGTCATTTTTAATAATTTCCTATATTGTAGATATATAGAATCTCCTGTCTTTTTGTGTTGTCTAATTCTTTCTTTGATTTCATACATTCTGGGTAAGAATGTTTAACATGTCGAAGTTTAAAGCACTTTGGGGTCTACTGAGATTGCTCTGTGGCACAGTGCCTGTCTGGCAAGTTCAAGGTCGTGACTTCGAACCCTGGTCCTGCCAAAAAAAATTTTTTGAAGCACTATAGTAATGGTTATAATCACTGATATGGATTATGTTAAATGCATTCCTAGATTTGATCACTATATATCACTAAGGATATGTAGTTCACTATTATAGTTGTGAGTCATTTTTAAAGAGTAAAAACAGGAAGATAGTGATGTTATGCTCAATTATCTACTTATATAGTAATAGTATCACTAAGCTTTTCTTCTGGAGGATTAAGAATATAAGCTTACAGACCAAAAGTTAGAGAAAAAGAAGGACTACAAGGATAGCCAGTATTTAACCCTAGCCCTTCAAGGTCAGTGAGGACTCAGGACATGGGAGAAACTGCTGTAACATCCTATAGCTCAGTGGTTTCCCAAATTTTATTTTGAAGGAGATTATGGGGCTACAGAAGAAAGGGATTGAAGATATATAGTGTGCCTAAGGAAAGTCACCTAGAGGGAAAACATTCTCTCAGGCTTTCACAAAGAGCAAACTGGTCAAGCAATGGCAGTGATTCATGCAGATAGCTGACAGTGACAACAGTTCTATAAAGCACTGTACACAGTTCCAAAGTAAACTCTGAGGGGATTTGAATGACCTTAGGAGATACAAAAGTTATATGTTTTGCTATACAGGTCTTGATTAAACTTGCCCTTAACCACTCAGCAGAAAAGTTTAACCACAAGACATAAAATATAAAGCTAGATTAGAATGCTGAGCTGTAAAAGGCTTAAGTCAACAGCTTCCAACATTGCCAGTTTTACCAATAAGCCACTGCGATTATTGAACATTGAATTATGTATACAACTACTCTCTCTTAATTCTTAATGAGATGAAAATCTTTTGTACCAATAATGATTTAAAAAATTATAACATCTACACCCTGAGTTCTAAGTAACTACTAGGAAGACAACAATATGCATTGTATCAAATATTGGAAATGTACTGCTAACGTGTTTTGAAACTGGCTCATTGGTATTTTTTATAAAAAGTAATAAAAATAACTAAATTTTATTCTAGAATTTACACAAAGAAGAAGAGTAAAAACAAAAACAAAATCTAAACCAAATAGCAAAAGTGAACATAGAAACACTAACATGCAAAATCCATACGGTACAAATTTTCCAAACAGTAATAGCAAATTAACAATGGTTGTTACATTATGCATTTTTATCATCAAATCTGTTGCTCAGGTTAACATATATAGTTTCCAATATTAAAGAAATAATTAAAGATTAATACTTACTTTCAATAATTCTTAATTATGCCCGGCAAAATGGTTCCATGGTCTAAAGCACCTGCTTGGCTTTTTGTTTTGTTTTTAAGGAATTTTTTTTTCTTGTTTCAGAACTTTTGGGGGTTTTTTTTTTTTGTTTGTTTGTTTGTTTTTTTATTTATTTTTATAGCTGGCTCAGCCTGCCCTGAGGGCAGGGCTGGCAGCATGTGGTGCCAGGGATTGAACCGCGGTCCCTGAAGCCACCTAAGCAGGCGCTTTAGACCACTGAGCCATCCTGCCCCCTAAAGCACCTGCTTTGGAAAGCTTATGCAACCACAGGGACCATGGTTTGATCCCCGGCACGACATGCTGCCCCAGCCCCACCCCCAGGGTGGACTGAGCCAGCTATAATATTAAAAAAAAATCTTAATTAAGTCATTTTTAAGGCAATGTCTCACTACGTAGTTCAGGCTGGTTTTGAATTCATTATGTAGCCCAAGTGGCCTCAAAGATTCAGCTATCCTCCTGTCTCAGCCTCCAGAGTTCTGGAACTGCAGGCCTGTGCCACCGTGCTTACCAAAAAACACTGTTAAATTCCTAAGATGAGATTACACTGAAAGAAAGAAATAACCATTCTTTCTTTCTTTCTATTTGTTGTGTAGTCTAGTATATTGCTTCCTGTGTATAGTCAATATTAAAGTTTCCTTCATCTTTTAAAAATATATTTATTTAAACATGTAAAGCATTAGTGTAATTTAAAATTGTAACATTATATACATTACAAAAGTAACTTCAGAAAAGATTTATCCCTTTTGCTGGCTCTTTTACACCATAATTTTCTACTCCCTTTATATCAATAATTTCATTTATTGATTTTTGTTCTTTTCCAATCTTGAAAAAATAAATATAATTGCAAATTTTTATTTTCTCTACATTTATCTTTTGTTCTTCCATGAAATGTATAAGAAGGTATTGCATATAAATGTTATATTTTTTATTTGTGGATTATATTAGAATATACATTATGTGTATGATATTCAATTTCTTTTATACTTTATTTTACTTGATAATATATTTTAAGGAATCATGCAATAAATTCATTGAATATTTCTTTTTTATTTTGTCTATTTATTTATGTTTACTGTAGTAGACATTGACCGCAGTGTCTTCACACTGCACTGTATATATTTAGCTTATGATATATAGGGTTATGATTTATATGGTTATATCTTTTAAATCTTTAGACAGTGGCTTGCTGAGGTAAGGAACTAATTAAGTCATGCCTCAGCCTCCAAGAGTTTTGGGATTACAGGCTTTCTGACACCATATCTGCCTGAAAATATCATTTTAAAAAGTTTCATTTAAAAATAATTACAGGCACCGGGGAGATAGCTCCATGGCACAAGTACCTGCCTAGCTAGTGCAAGTTCATAAGTTCGAACCCCAGTCCTGCAAAAATAAAAATAAAAAAAAATAATAGTAATAATTACAGATTCACAACACATTACAAAGAAGGTAAGAAAATTGGTGTGTACCAAAGGAGTGAGTTTCTAGTCTTCCATTCCCTGGATCCTCCACCACTGTTAGCACCTTTAAAATTATAGCACAATATTGAGGCAAAGAAATTTGACATTAGTATGCTATGGAGAGATATTCTGCTTTAATCAGTTATATGTACTCATTTGTGATTGTATGTGCATGCCGCTCTTTTCTATTTAATCACATATATAACCTTATGTGAACACCACTACAGTTAAGAAGTTTAAGCACACCATTACGACAACAATTCATCAAAGTACCTTTTTATAGTTACACCTATGCCAAAACTCATAACCCTAAACCTTGACAACCACTTTGTGTTCCTTGTGTGTGTAATTATTTCACAAATTTTACATAAGTGAAATGAGACAATGTGTAGCCTTTTGGAGACTGGACTTTTTTCACTCAGCAAAAATTTCTTGAAGATTATCTAAAATGATGTGTAAACTGATAAAAAGGTCATTGATACTATTGTCCAGTAATCCATAAAACGAATATTTAATAGTTTGTTTAACCATTCACTGAAGGACATTTGGAGAGTGTCTTTGTTTTGCCTATAAATTTAAAAAGTTTCTTTGAGCATTTATGTGCAAGTTTCTTGATCCTCAATTTTCATAACCACATAGAAGTTCACTGTGTATATGTCCTATGATTAGGCATATAGATTGCAAATTTTGTATTGTTGAATTATATCTTTAAAGGAAATTCCAGGAAATGAGGATGATTGGTAAAATATATTTAGTTGTAGCTATTTTAGTGCTGTGCTAAAGGTGGTATATATTTGTTTTTAGTAGAACTCAGCCATAAAGAAGAATAAACAAGCCATTTATAGCTAAATAGATGGACCTTGAGATCATACTCTTATGTGAAATAAATCAGGCACATATGTATCAATACAGCATTGTTTCTCTGATGTGAGAAACTAAAAGTGAAAATAGGAACCAAAATATTAATGGATGTTGTGAAATAAGCAGGAATTTCTCAAAGGGAAAGGGGAATTAGGAGTCAATTGCTAAAGGAAAAATGAGGTTAAAAAAGATAGAATGGAAAGAAAGCTTTGTAAATAAGATGAGGAAAAGGAATAGAAAAAAACAGAAGAAAATAGAAAAAAAGAGGAACTAAAATATATCATGTACAGGAAAAATTAGCCATGATGAATATGACCATTATAAATGTAGATATGTAGATATATTTGGTACCATGAATCAAACTCAGGTCCTTGCTCTTGACAGGTAGGAGCTGTGCCACTGAGCTATCTACACAGTCCTATTTATCTGAGTTATACTATTATATTTAATTATAAAAAAAATAAGTTAATTGTTAATTTTTCAGGAACTTTTTACCTTGTTAATAAGCATGGTGATAAATTAAGATTAAATCATATAAAGTCCCATTAGGATTATATCCAAGATTAATTTAATGCATATTATAAGCTCATTTTCTACTACTTTATATCTAAATTTATTTTATTTCTATTCATGTAGTTAATCATGTTAATTATATTTATATGGCAGAAGAGATATAGTAGCATACTATTGTGCAACTCTTCTCAATTTATATTCAGTGACATCTCCTTGATAGTTTGAAACTAGCCATAGGGAAACTATCTCCACCAAGGAAGTTAGGAAATCCTATGTACTACATGTTAAGATTTGTTGATTTGGGTTCTGATTTTTTTCAGGAGAACCTATGTTAAACATTTACTGAGGCACTAAGAGCATTTCAAAATTTCCCTTAAAGAAATCATATTATTCTGTGCTGTTATCAGCATTATGTGAGTATGTTTCACCACACTCTTAGCAGTGTATTACAATGCTTTTGACTATTTTCAAACTGAAGAATGAGAAACTATAACAAATTATTTTTGGCTTGTATTTGTTATAAATAAAATTGGTCATCTTTTAAAATATCTGTTAAGCATTACTGCCATAAATATATGAATTGTGTATTTGTGTATTGTCTCCATTTTGTAGCAAGGTGACCTTAAAATCACTATGTAGTTGAGTCTGCCCTTGAATTTGTGACAGTCATCCTGCCTCAACCTTCTAAGTGCTAGAATTATAGGCCGACATCACCAGGCCAGGCTTGGGAATTTTTAACAGCTTTTTCATTTCTTATTTTCCCTTTATATTAGTGCATATATTGATATGTTAGAGAGATTAACTTTCTGTGATACATTTCAGAGATTTTTTTTCCATTTTGGCATTTTCTATGAATTGAACTTTTTCTTTGCTGGATTTTTGTTTGATTTCATTTTGTTTGTACTGGAGATCAAACTCAGAAACTTGCACTTGCCAGCCATGCTTTTATGCTACTGAGCTACTATCTGGTGAGATTTTTTGTTTGATTATAGTCTGTGGTTTTGCCATGAAAAAAAAAAAAAACCCTTTTATGCAATCAAATTAATCAGTCTCGGTGCCTGGCAGGATGGCTCAGTGCTCTAAGGCACCTGCTTAGGAAAGCTTAGGCGGCTGCAGGCACCACGGTTAGTTCCCGGCACCACATGCTGTGCAAGCCCTGCCCTCAGGGCAGGCTGAGCCAGCCATAAAAATAAATGAATAAACAGACAAAAGTTCTGAAACAAGAAAAAAATAAAATAAAATAAATTTTTTAAAAATGTTTAAAAAATTCATCAGTCTCTTATTACATACATCTGGAATGTCAATCATTGTTAGGTCTTTTCCCTCAGCGAATGAATGTTTTTAACATGCCTCTATCAAATGATTTTAATTGCAAACAGTAAGTCAAGCAAATTTATTAGATATTAGTTGTCTTTATTTGCAGATGCTATGCTGAAAATACAAAGTTATAGCTTTGTTTTTGTTGAGCTTGTAATTTTATGTGGAAAAAAGCTAGACATGTGATTTTTTTTATAACTCTGGTACAAACCAAAATTGATTAGTTTATTTTTCAGATTTCAAACCTAAAATAGGCTTATAATACTATTACTGGTAATTTATTATGCTCCAATTTTGGCACACTTTCCCATTTATCAGAATGACATTCCATAAGTTTTGTTCCTTTATTCAACTTTTTTCTCCTCTGATGAACATATTATTATTTTGCCGCAAAATTTACTGAAAAAGTAATACATGGTTAAAGTTATGAACCCTGAATACATACTTCTGTATATATTACACTTCAACTATCTATCAGTAGTATGATCTTGTGCAAGTTTCTTAATGTATGCTTCAAATTTCTTTATCAAGAAAGAATATGTTAGCACTTACCTGATAGTTTTAAGTAAACTATGCATAGTGATCAGGGGTTGCAAGGAAAGAAATTTAATATAGGACACATAGTGTATAAGATTATTTTACAGTAGTTACCCAAAAAGTCAAATATAGAAGAGTTCAGGAAATCATCTACATACTAAATATATGAAAGTTCTAGCTGAAGACTTGGATCCCATAACAATGTCCTGCATGACCCTGGCAAAACAACTAAGAGCCCATTACAATGTGGCCAACAAGTCCAACTAGAGCCCAAAAGCCCACAATGCTTTAGAAGGCCAGAAGTCAGTGGTGGAAGTTAAAAACTCTGTGCCAGTGGTATGAAGGATCCGTGCTACTGATTCAGGAAGAAAAACTGATCTTTTAACCTGAAAAATACTTGGACAAGTTGGTGTTCTCTAAAACTGAAGAATTAATTTTAGGAACTGCACGGAGTTTTCAAATAGAAAATTTATTGGGAAAGAAATCTTCTGTCCAAGAAGGGAACAGAAGTGGGGGGTGAATGGGTGGACCGAGAAATTCTCTTTCTTTTTTCTTGTTTCAGAACTCTTGTTTGTTTGTTTACTTATTTATTTTTATGGCCGGCTCAGCCTGCCCTGAGGGCAGGGCTGGTGCAGCATGTGGAGCCGCGGTCCTTGCAGCCGCCTAAGGTTTCCTAAGCAGGCGCTTTAGACCACTGAGCCATCCTGCCAGGCCCAGAAATTGTCTTTCTTTAGGGGGCTTATAGGGCAAAACCATGTGATAAGGTGGACCAAAGGTGAAACTAAGGGAACTTGCTTAGGTGATCATGAGGTGGGAAAAAGTCATCGTCGATAAATGAGATTACAAGCATCACTGTTCAGGTAAAATTGATTAAAATCGGGTGCAAATGTAGCAAGCAAGCAGGCATGAATACGGAATAAGGGTTCTTTCTGTTGGGGGTTGAGTTTCTGGCTTTTTTAGGCTCTTTTAGGGTGATCGATACTCATTTAGAATGTCATCCCTGATACATATCTTTAAGAGAGTGGGCGGATGCTTTTCTTTACCGTTTTTTTCAAGGTCTGGCCCACAGGTAGGGTGCCTGTCTCTTGCTTTGCATATTGCCCAGGAGGGCCTGGCCCTATCTGACTGCCTATCCTACAACAACAGCAGCCTAATACCAGCCTGAGAGTTGTACCCTGGAGCCAGGAAGGTATGCTCAAAGTAAAGAGCAAAGCTCCCCTGAAAAGTACCTTGATGATGCTCAATGACAATGACTCTTGAATTCTCTGTCAATGACAACAACTGAGCTCATAAAGGAAAAGCCAGTTTTGTCACCAATGATGTGAACAAAATCTTTCATGATGCAAAATTCATGGCCCTTTCTCTTCTATTATCTTACTTGTCCTGAGTTTGATCCCTGGTTCTATAAAAAAAAAAAAAGTTGAGCTACAAGCTGGTGACATAGCTCACTACATTAAAGTTCCTGCTTAGGGAAGCTTGGGCAAGCTTAGGAACCAAGGTTTGACATGCCACACCAGCCCTGCCCCACCCCAGCCACAAAATAAACAAGCAAATAAATTGAACTCTATCTTTTCTATTCAAATCTACTGCCTCCGTGAGTAATCTACATTTTGGTAGAAGTTCCTACTTAATTAACCTAGGCCATCATTATTTATTATGTGAATTATGGCAATAACTTTGTACCTGAACTACAAAGAACACTCTTGTCTGTATATTACCCAAAGAACAATAAAATGTGTTTGGGTTTTTAAAAAGATTTATTTATTTATTTATTTATTTATTTATTTATTTATTTTGTACAGGATCTCACTACACAGCACAAATTCATAGTGATCCTCTTGTCTCAGCCTCCCTAGAGCTGGGATTACAGGTGTGCACCACCACACATGGTTTCAGTGGCTGACACAGCACAGGGGCGGTAAAGCATGTAGTACGGGGATCAATCCTGGGTCCTTGTACTTGCCACACATGCACTGAGTCTGCTGAGCTAACTCCCCAGGCCAAAAGTAGTTCTTTTTGGATATAAATCAAATATTATTCCACTGCTGCTTACGTTTTTAAATAGATTCCCACTAAGCTTGAAAAAGCTGAAGTCCTCACCATGACCCATGAATCTTAAGCTTTATCACTCCTACAAAAATTTTTAGCATTCTTCTTATTTAGTACATTCAACCCCTTAACAGTTTTATTAAATTTCTTTGGCTGTACCACGGGCTTTCTCAGTTTCTTTGCCTTATCTTTGGTTGGAATTCCTTTTCTCAAACTCCACATAAGCTACAGTGGTCCCTCACTTATCACAGAGGTGAACTTCCAGACACCTCCACGATGTGAAAAGCAGCGAAGTAGTGAAATTATATTTATTTTAATATATATATATATATATATATATATATATATGCTTTATAAATACTTCCCACAGTCTTGCAAACCTTTCCCACATTTTTAAAAACACTTCTAAAGTTTTTAACCATTTTATAAACTCATGAACTTACATAACTCTCACAACATTTGTATCCTCTACAGTATTGCAAAATCCCACAATATAGTGAAAACTTGCAATAAATAAGTATTTAAAACTCGTGAAACAGTGGATCTGCGAAGTTGAATCACAAAGTAGTGAGGGACTACTGTACTTCCTACTTGTTTCTTAGGACTTCAGTTAAAAATTTAAATCATTCAGCCAACAAGATAGCTCAGTGAACAAAGTGACTACTTTGGCAAGCACAGGGACCAGGGTCTGATCCCGGGTCCCAAATGCCATGTTGGCACTGCCCCTGGGGCACAGTGAGGCAGTGACTGAGTCTGAGTGTGGTGGCACACACCTGTAATCTTAGCACTGGCTTGACTGAAAGCAGGAGGATCACTACGAGTTCAGTCTGCATAGTGAGAACCTGTACCAGATACACACACACACACACACACTCTCTTTCTCTCTCTCTCTCTCTCTCTC
>PVJA010050365.1:0-13317 GCA_004027025.1 Myocastor coypus | reverse complement strand
GAATGCATGAGCTTTGGTGGGGGCATCCTATATCTAAACCACAGTGGTTACCCTTGTTCTACAGGGAGAATGAACCAGTTCTTTATCTGAAGTTTTAGAACCTGATGCTCTTCCAGTACTCATCACAGAATTACTTATGTATGTTTTCTTGCTAACTCGAAGCTCCTGTGGGTATGTGACCTGTATTATCCTATGATGTGCCTGGTGATTTCCTAGTGATAGTTGAAACATTTTATATGTGACAATTTATTTCCTCCTCACAGCATCTGTTACACTAGGATTATTCTCATATGGAAGCTGAGGCAATTATAACAGTAATAATCAATAAACCAAAGCATTTGTTGATATTTGTTGAATGTGGATACTGAAATGGGAAAATAAAGCCTGCCTTCTAGGGCAGAGACTTGAAAACGTGAAGGAAGATCGGTAATGCTTTGTGTATTGCAAAGATAATATATACTTTTCTCTGAATGTGTATGTCTCCCCTAAGTTCATTTGTCGAGATCTTAACCCTTGTGGTGGTAGTGTGAGGAGGAGGGACCTGGAGAAGTGATTCGGCCATGATGGCTGAGTCCTCATGAGCGACATTAGGGCCCCACGTGGAGCTAACACGGGTGCTCCTTGCGCCACATGAGAACACGGTGCAGAGGCCCTCTCTGTGAGGAACGGGCCTCACCCAACACTGATCCTCACAGACTGCCCAGTTCCAGCGCTCTAGGAAATCCATTCATTTTTTTCTTCTGCTACTTAATTTTGTTTCTTTTTAAAAAATTAAATCTAATTTTATTTTGAAGAGCAAAAACAGAAGCAAAAACAAACAAAAAAAAAAGACAAACAGGGCAGCATACAACGACGTGCATGTTACAGATTTTCAAAACAGGAATAGCTAATTAACAATTGGTTGTTCTAGCACCTATTTTTAACATCAAATCTGTTGCTCACATTAGCAGATATAGTTATACAAGACTGGACAACTAACTGAATACTAAAGCAAATACTTAATATTTGCTTTCAGGAAATCTTAGTTTTTTCTTTGTCTTTAAAAAAATTATTTTAAAGAGAGTAGAATAATTGATAAGACTTTAGAAGTGGTGCACATTTAGAAGACCAAGATAAGAGGTATTTAACGATGGGTTTTGTGTTACACATTGCTGTCCTTGATGTAGCTCAGATAACAGACATCAGCATACAGTTAGTCAAGGTGAAAATTCTATGTCCATCATTGAGGAAAGGATGAAAAACATGTGGTATTTTTATACAAAGAAGTACTACTCAGCTATAAAGAAAGACAAACTTGAAGCCTTTATAGGTAAGTAGATGAAACTAGAGGCTATTCCCGTAAGTGAAATAAATCAGACTCACATGTATAAATATTGTATTGTCTCCCTATTCTAAAAGAATAAATAGAACCTGAAAGGTATATTAGATATCGCAAAACAGAAAGAAACTGAATTTAAGGATTGAACAACGAAGATACGAGAAAGGGGAAAAGATGTGGGGATCATGCAAGTATATACACAGGATGGCTGAGATGATTGTAAATATTTTCCATCAATTATTTTTTAATTTTTACCAGTACCAGGGATTGAACTTAGGACCCTGCATTTGCCAGGCAGGCTCTTATTCTACCGAGGTATCTCCCTGACCCCTACATCAGTTATTTTGAACATAAAAGTTAGTGCTTATAATTTTCACATTTCCACTGCTTATAAGTTACTATGGACTAAAATCTCTACAGGCTGTGAAGTACAATGAACTTTTCCTCCTTTGATTTTGGATGTCAGATATTTTGTCCCAATATGAGAAAAGTAACTAAGACCCCCAACTTCAACATTTTCAGGGCTCAACATAAAACAGCAGCTGGAGGCTCAGCCTCTTTGGTGAGCATTTGAGCTCCTCAGACTGCTTGGAATGCCACGGAGGAATGCTGAGGTGTAGGAATGAAGACCACCAGCGAGTCGCTAATGTCCCATATCTGTTACCTCGTGCTTACTTTCTTCTTGCATTGTGAAGGGCAGGCAGGACTTGTGGATATTCCTCTGTGTGCCTCTAAATCCACACACCTGCACTCTGCAGCGGGCCTCTCTTGGCTACCATGAGGTGGGGGGGGGGTGGAGCACAGCGGTAGTCCCACTTGGGAAGACAGGCTCAGAGAAGAGGTGTGCACAAGCTGTAGAGCTAGGCTTGAGTTGACTTACACAGAAAAGGAGAGGCTTAGGGTATGCTGAATGTGGTCTCAACCGAATGATTTGGGGCCTTTCAGAGTGCAAGTGGGTCTTGCTTGAGGCTGAGAATGGCGCTAGATTTAAACACTCCATTGCCCAAGTTTAATCCTCCAGTTAAACTTTCAAGGGATTCTCTAGTTCTAGTTCTCTAGTGCCATAGAAAATACCGGACCTATATCATTATTGCTGCAAAATACACTGAAAGGATGCTTTAGCCTGGTAGCCACGTTGGAGAGTGGCCGTCAGATCCACTGAAAACTTCACTGCAAGCCACAGAACGTCAAAGTAGAACGGAAACAAACTCTATCCTCAAGGCTTCTGAGTTTCGCAGGGACTTAACGAACCTCAATCCTGTACTCTGTCTGGAAAATAACAGAAAATAAAGGCCACTTTTGGAGTCTAAAAATAGCCAGTTCAATCAGTCTTCAAGGTAGTAGAAGACTGTCATTTACCTATTTTCCCTCCTGGAACCCCTTGCTTCTCAGCCTTGGCTCAGACTGGTTGAGTAATCTTAACCCAAGTTCTCTTCTTTGGTTCTACCTTTATCAGTGGGGATAAAAGATGCGTAGCACAAAGTTTGCCATTTTCACCATTTTTTCTTTGTTCATTTCAGTTGGCAGTGAGTACATTCACAGTGTTGTGCACCCCTCACTGCCTGCCACCTCCAGAACCTCTCCATCCATTAAAGCTATGTAAGTCCTTGTGGCTATAGTGAAGGATGATTGTACATCATGATATATGCGTGCATGTGTATGCGTTTGTGTGTGTGTGTGTGTGTGTGTGTGTTGATAATGTCATAAGTTAAGGACCAGGAACCAGGTTGTTCTTCCTGTGCAAGCACATCACATGGCTGGCCCGGCTGTGCCATCCTTCCACATCCATTGTTGACTGTGGGATGGAAACTGGCTCTTTCTGGTCCTCTTGCCTTGACCTGCTCATCAACAAAGCAAATTTGATCTTGGGATGATCCTGTGCAATGCTAGTGAGCATGAAGTAAGCTAAGCAATGTGAACTACCAGGGCTATCTCATCCGACTAACTTGTGCTACTTGGCCTAAAATCTCGGGGCTGATCCATCTGTTGTAGGACACACAGTGTCGGCACAACCCATTGCTCACTCCCTGGGATAACCTGTATCCATCTTGAAACAGGGTATGAATCTAGAGTTTTATATTCACCTTGCAGGGTCACGTAGATAGCACCCCAGGAACATGGCTCCAATGTGTTCCAGCGTGTGTGGAAGTGAGCGTACCTGATTCAGCGTCAGACACAGGCTCCTGAGTAGAGAGGTATCCTGGATGCCTCTCAGATGCCAGGACAAAAACTGCAGGTTTCACTGCTGTCAGCATCCCCGCTCTTCACTGTGTGAGCTGGAGCCATGTGACTCGTTTTCCCCACCTTCTGTATATTATTGCTTCTACAGTGCACCTGAAATAGTACACTAAGTTGATGACCGTTATCTAACATCAGAGTTTTGATATTTTAATACTACTTCCAACATTTACTGCTTATGAAATGTTAGGGAAGTTTTTAGTCCCTTACTTTCTTGATCTATGGAGTAGGGTTAACTGTAGTTCTTCCATCATATGACTATTTTGAGGAAAAGTTACGTCCATGGGGATACCAAAACCTTATCAGGTATACATCACTTTTATTGCCTAGGGAGGTGGCAGATAAATTCAGCAAAAATCAGTTTCTAAGCAAATGTCTTCTTGATAAAGCAATGTATGGGTGCTGTGGACCAAGTCAAATAGTACTCTAAAAAAATCTATAATTAAAAAGAAGGGATCATTCATAATTTTTCATTATGTTCTGGAGCTAGGCCCATTCAAATCTTAATATATTCCTCCTGAGTAAGAGGTCTAATGATCCCTGTTTTGTAGATGAGGAAATTGAGGTAGAAGGAAACTAATGAGCTTGTTCAAAGTCACAGAAAGAGTGGACAGTGTCACAAGCTCACTGGCCATCTTCCCATTCACCATTTGATGCTGTTCCCAGGACACAATGTTAACTCATGGGATGCAGAATGATAGTCAGATAATTGCCACATCATCGTACGATGCTATGCCCCAGCAGAGGCTCTGAAATGCAGACAGTGTCTCTCCTACAAATAGGAAGTCTATTTATAAAAATGAACTTCCCATCTGAGATTAAGTTTATTATTTTACTGTATAGTATAAATTTAACTATAGTATCTGTTCAAAACCAAATATATAAATGACATTAGCTTTGGTTATTTGACTTGAAATATAGTGAGTATAGAAGTGCTATGGTAAAAAATAACTGCTTTCTGCTCACTAGTTCAGGCTCAAAGATAGAAGAGGCACACATACATGTACATATTGTATATGCACACGTACCTACATATGTACATACTTATATACATTTTTCAGTAGGTCTTCATATTTTAAATGAGTACAACTCGTTAGTTTTGTAAAGTCTACTGTTAAAATTGGCACAAAACCAGATTATAACTTTAGGAGGAAAACCATACTTGCTTGTTGCTTTCTAAATCTTTGACATGTTTTCAATGTAGAGGAAAGTTTTGTAAGGAACGCTTGGCTGGGTCTGTGGGGGAAAACTTGACAGCGCCACGCTCTGCAGCCTGCCTCATGTGCTTTTCTAAATTGTTGTTTCTCGCCAGTGTCAATAAACTGCTCTAAGTGGTTTAGCATGTTTGGTTGGCTGTGCCTATGTCTAAAATAAACAACACAGCTAGTATTCTTTTTACAGTTGATGGTGGTGGGTGCTGTGTAACTACCCTGTATAACTCTTAATGAGGGAATAATGAAATTTACCTCGCAGAAGTATCAAAAACAAACATGTTTTTCTACTGCCCAGGTCCATGAGTAACTTCCCAATTGCTGTGTAAGAATTTTATACCCAGGATGTCTTAAATTCCAGCCTATATGCCAAGCAAGCATTTTAAAGCCTGAGCTGGCCTTATCTGGAATGACATCAGACTGGCCAACTGCATCTCTCGTTGAGGCCTGTGTCAGCTGGACTCTGACATTAATCAGGAGTGCTCAAGGTCTGAGGAAAATTCAAACTTGAATTAAGACAAGATGTTCATCCTGAGCGCTAGCACGAATGGGGTCTTATATGTGGCAACTCATGAAAACTGTTATGCATTGAGGTATTTACATAAATTTCATAGGCATCCTAGCTTTGTGTTTAAATTACTCAGTAAAGCCTTAAGAACAACAAGCACCATGGAGGGAAAGTTTGCCGGAGGAGACATCAGGTGGGCTAAGAAGCAGATTTAATTTTCATTTATGAAATCTAGCAAAGAAGAGATAAAGTTTCAGCTCTGTTATTTTTTAAAGAATGGTAACTAATAGCACTAATATATAGTAAATTTGTACTTTCATAAAATTGTTTTTAATCTTTAAAAATGGAAGACATAGTGAAAGTTAATCATGTTATTGTATAAGAACCAGTGTGATTTTTAAGACTGACAACCCCGCCCCCCCCCCCAAAAAAAAAAAAACAGACTAAAAGCAAAACAAAACAAAAAAACAAAAGAGAGAGGAATATTTAATAAGTAGCTGTGGTAAGCCAAGTTCATGGCGTCCTTCCAAACTGGATAAATCAGGGTGAATGCTCTGTACTGAAAGGATGAACTTTTGGAAGAAAAAGTAATAAAATAATCAACCTAGATTCCTTCTGCTCGGCATAAACATCAGGACTCTTATAGCAGTCCATAGAATGGAATCTGCTTCCATACATTTGGGCAGATTTTTGGCACCTGGTTGAAAAGATTGAGCAATGGAAAGCCCGGCTTGACTCTCATTAAAATTAAATATTAAAAACATACTCTTGCAATTAGAAAGTCCTTTGATTGGGACAGCCCCTTAGTACATGAATGGCTTGGAGAACTTTTATTTGTTTAATTCAAAGCTTGCTATTTCCATCTCTTTGTCCAGGCATGCCCTCTCTCACACACAATATTCTTTGAAGAACATCGAACTTTCCATGAAACATCTCACAGAAGGACAAGAAAACCACCTGAGGTTTTCTAAATGCCTGCCAATAAATAAAAAGCAGGGGAATTTCATCCTAAGTCCCAGAGTCCTTTTGCATATAAAGTTGATGAGAGGTGATACTAATGACGAGTGCTGATAAATGGTTATTTGCTTCAACTAATTAATGGCATGAAGGCGACTTCCCAAAGCAACCCAGTTGAATCCCACTGCAGGTTTCCAAGGAAGCCTGCTCTTTCCAACCACCCCCAAAGACTTTGAGGAGAGCCGCCCCTTTGCCAGTGCTTTAGCTGGAATTAAAATTAATAACCCTTTGGCCTACAGCTTTCGCCAAGACTGCTCAACGTGTCTCAATATTGCGTGAAGGTTTTTGATTCTCCATTGGGCAAAATGCAAGGTCTGGGCCCTGGCCCTGAGCACGGCGGCCCTCTGCCTGGAAACCAGCGCCTTAGGTTTTCCAGCAGGGACAACGTCTCCGATGGTCGGCAGCCTCGGCCGCCAACCTCTGCCTCCAAACATGCACGCATGGTCACTGCAGGCCCAGCGAATCGCTCCGGTTTTACTTCTGTCTCATCAGGTCAGGATTTTTTCCTCCAAGCTTTTGTTTTTAAAGTTTCCAAATATGCATAAAAGTAAAAGCCACCATATTAAAAAAATAAAAGTCCACGTGTTGCACATCTAGATTTATCTGATATTTTCCTTTGTTTACTCTTACATACTTAGGTTCACTGAATCCTTTGCACTTAAAGTGGTTGAATAATTGTCTCAGTGACCCATTGCTAATATCTTTGCTGAAGGAAAGAGTAACAAATGGCAGAGTTAGTAAGGACAGTGACCTTTAAGTTCTTGCAATAAGGACAGGTAAAAAGTTAGCGAGCTGACATGGAGAAGGTTTCAGGTGGAAGGAACTTCTGGCCAGATGCAGATAGTGGTTCCTAAGCTCGTGGCTGCTGCCACTGGCCACATAATGAAATCACCTTGGAAGCTTTATTCAGCAGCGTGTGGCCTGTCTTCAGAGATTCCTTCTCAGTGGTCTGTAGGGAGCCCAGGCCAATGTGTTTTTAAGAGCCCTGCAGGTGACTCTGTTGTGTATCTGGAACTGTAGAGATTGGACCATCAAAGCGAGCAGCACTTGGGGAACCATTACACACGCAGCTCTCATGCCCATCCCGGACCTATGCAGCAATGACCTCTGGGCCCAAGCCCCACCATTGGTGTTGTCACAAGGCCTCATGATGGTTGCAGCAGGAACCCCTGCTATGAGCATCCAGGACTGTGATGGCACACACTTTCCCCATTGCTGGCCCCAGCTCATTTTTAAAAATAAACACTTAACTTGACTGAACCTTCAACTAATGTAGGAAGACCAGTAAAAATGTGATTTTCTTCCTTTGGTAAGTATTTTCTCACTTTCTTTTAAAATTTCAAATATACTCTAAAGTGTTTTACTTGCTTGTTTCTTGTTTTCTTGGGCTTTACTGGCTTCCAGGATGTAATAGGTCTCCTTATTCAGAGAACAGCAAAATGTGGAAAGGACCTGGGTCTCGAGATAGTGTGAAATGTTCCAGGACCACAAAACACTGAGGCTCAAAGTGTGACCAAAAGGAAAGGTGGCAAAGGAGATCCAGATCAAGGTAAGATGGACCACAGAAGGCCAAGAACAGCCTCTAGGCAAGATACTTCTATTTGTATTTTTGCAACTATAACTCTAGCCACTTATGTTGGTGTAAAAAATTACAGACAGGAAATTCTCCCTTCCTCCACTGTCTGGGGCATCATGTTCGGTGAGAAGAATCCAATGCTGGCCCCTGCCTTCTTCCACTGACCATGGATGAGCAATGGCTGGCAGGCCCAGAGACCCGCAGGGAAGCCAGTGACACAGGAGGGCCCTGGCTGAGGCACGCGAGATGGGCAGGTGGACTAGAAAGGCCTCATGCCATAGTAACAGTGGCAGCCAAAAGGTGGTGAGTTAGGAGAACCAGCGCTGTGCTTGGAGACAAAGATGTGAGGAACAGAGCCAGGTGAGCTGGTAGGGCCACCTCCTTCTTTTTTAAACATCTGGGGAGAATTCCAGCTACAGAAACGTAATTTTGACCCAGATTCAGAGACAAAAATCATACTCTAGCTTCACAAAAATCCATCTTCAATCTTGGTCAGAGTATACATTACTGGAATCCAACTTGGACCTGCTAGAAAACTGTAGACACTAGAGGAATTTCACTGCCTTCATTCTGCTCTGTCTGATTGCTTTCCCTCTTGACATTCAACTGGGTTAGTATTTTGTTTGATTTTTGTTGTGTGTTTCTTTTCTAATTTTCTGTTTTTTTATTTATTTATTTATTTTTTTTTTGTGGGACCGGTGTTCAAACTCATGACCTTGCATTTGCCAGGCAGACACTTGTGCCACGGAGCTATCTCCCCAGCTTCTGTTTTGTTTTTCTTTCTGTATGTATGGTGCTTTTTGGTATGTGAGGGTATTTTTGGATACTGTTTTTTTTTTAATCTTTATCTTTTTCTTTTCTTTCTGCTTTTTCTCTCTTGTTCATGATTTACATATCTAACTTTTCATTTGATTTTGTCTTCTTTCACTTTTTTGTCAACTATTTCATACGGCTCTGTAATACTTTCATGTGAGTAAACGTTGTCTCTGTTCTCTTGGTGGACTTCAGAACTCCTAGACTTTGTCCTCAAATCCTTCCCTCTTGAGTCCCACAGTTATTCCAAACCTGGGTGGGCATCCTGTACCCTCCAACCTTCCTCCTGCTATGCTTAGCTTCATTCATCTCTCCATCCTACCCTATTTTCTTAACCCCAACCCTATAGGACAGAATCTCCCGAATAGAAATTAGACTGATTGGAATCAGCGAGAAAGCTGGAGACAGCACAAGGGCCATTAAAAAACTATTCACAGAAATAATCACAGAGAACTTCCTATACATGAGCACATAATTTGGCATACACATTAACAAAGCATGTAGAATCCCAAATACCCACGGCCAAAATAAATCTACACCAAGACATTTAGCAATGAGCAGAACATTAAAAGTAGAGACACACATCACCTATAAAGAAAAGTTCATCAGAATCACAGCAGGCTTCTCAACACAAACTCTCAAATCAAAGAGAGCTTGGAGTGACACATTTCAAACCCTAAAACAACTTCCAATCAAAATTGATATAGCTTGCAAAACTATCTTTCACAATCACTAGTCAAATAAGATACTTCTATAATGAAGAATAACTGAAGATATTCATGATCACCAAACCAGCTCTACAGAATACTATTATTTTAAAATGTATTTAGTACAGGGTCTTCAGGGTCTACAGGGTCCCACTACATAGACTGAACTCATAGTGATTGTCTTGTTTACAGCCTCTCAAATGGTATGATTACAGGTGCACGTCACTACGCAATCAGGCCTAATCTCAGTTGTTCTCTCAGAGGGCCCCTGGGGGCAGAGCCAGCACAGCACACTGGGGATTGAACCTTGGCCACTGTGTTCTGACTGAGCAGGTGCTTTAGTCTGCTGAGTTATCTTGTTCTCCCTATTATGGAATACTGTTAAGAACATATTAGAAAGAGACAACAAAGACACCAACAGAAAGAAGCCACCAGGCAGGACAAATACTTAAGTGGAGGAGAAAGACAGGGAACAAACAACATGAAAAAGATAAGCCAATATGTATCAGTTATAACTATCAATGTAAATGGTCTAAGGTCACCAATAAAAAGAGTCAGATTGGCAGAATGGATCTAGAAGCAAGATCCAGCAATGTGTTGCATTCAATAAAGACACTTAACCTAAAAAGAAGTTGATAGACTAAAAATTAAAAGATAGGAAATAATATTACATGCCCCAAGAACCCAGAAGAAAGCAGAAGTAGCTATTCTATTTGCAGATAATGCAAACTTTAATCTAAAATGGATCAAAAGAAGGTCACAGTGTAATTTCTGAGGGTAACTCCAAGAAGAGATAATAATAATAATAATAATAATAATAATAATAATAATAATAATAATATTTATGCACCAGGTACAGGTTCACCCAACTACATAAAGCAAATATTAATAGATACGAAAAACCAAGTAAGCAATAACACAATTGTAGGAGGAAACCTTAAGACCTTGACTAACAAATAGATCAATGAGACAATAACTTAGCAAAAAATATTAGAATTAGGGCTGGCCATAGAGCTCAGTGGATTAAAGTGCCTGCAAGCAGGTGCAGGGGCTGGGGATTTGATCGTTGGGCCTGTCCTGCCGGCTCTGCCCCTAGAGCACTCTGAGACAGCAATTGAGACTGGATGTGGTGGTACGTGCCTGAAATCCGAGCTCTTAAGAGGGTGTAAACAGGCAGATCACTATGAGTTCGATGTAGTAGTGAGACCCTCAGCACCATGTAGACCCTCCCCTAAAATACACACACACACACGAATTAAACCAAGCCTGTGCATAAATGAACTTGTTAGATGTATACAGAGTGTTCCACCCCAAAATATCACTATACACATTCTTCTGATCTATACATTGGACATTCTCCAAAATAGTATGTAAAATATTTTTAAGTAACTGTATGAAAATTGAAATCATTCCATGCATATTATTCTCTTCAGCTGCACGTTGGACATTTTCCAAAATAATATGCAAAACACATTTCAGTAAACGTAGAGAAATTGAAATCATTCAATGCATAGTATTTGACTATAAATCAATAGCAAAGGAAATAAAAAAAATTACATAAACACATGGAAACTAAACAACACCCTCCTGGACAGCCAAGGTTCCCAGAGGAAATTAAAGATGAAATTGAACAGTACATACAATCAAATAACAATGCCAGTACAATGCATCAAAACTTACGGGATACAATGAAAACAATTCTACTAAGAAAATTTATAGCAAAGAACTCCCACATGAAATAACACGAGTCTAATAAACAACCTAATGTTGAACCTCAAACTTTCAGAAAAAGAACAAATGAAATCCAAAGATCATATAAAGGAGGAAATTAGAAATATAAAGGCAGAAATCAATGAAATACAGACTAAGAGCATTACAAAGAATCAATGAATCAAAAAGCTTGTTCTTTGAAAGAATAAATAAAACCAGAAAACCATTAGCCACCCTCATCAAAAAGAGGAAAGCAATAGCACAAATTCAAGCAATTAGGAATGAATTTGGGGCAAATAACAGTGGATACCACATAAATCCAGGAGATCATCAATATCTACTAAGACAACCTAAATTCTGATAAGATGGAAAACACAGAAGTGGCCAGATCTCCAGACATGATCAAATTGGGAAAACTAAATCAAGAAGACATAGAATTCTATTTAACCTGGTAACAGATAATGAAATTGAAGATGGAATTAAAATTTACCTACAAAGAAAAGCCCAGGACCTGATGGGTTTATTGCTGAATTCTACAAAAGAAATTTAGAGTAGGACTAATGCTATTATTGCTGGAACACTTTAAGGAAATTGCAATGGAAGAAGTACTTCTAAAGTCATTCCTTAAAGCAAGTATTATTACCCTGATAACAAAGGCAGAGAAGAACCCACCAAAAAAAGAAAGGTACAGGCCAATGTCCATAATGGACATAGATATCAAATTCCTCAATATAATACTGGCAAGCAATGCAGAAAATTATCAAGAAGATCCTACACCACGACCAAGGAAGATTCATCCCAGCGACGCTGGTATGGTTCAATGTAATGTAAGTCAATAAATTTAGTATCGCACAATAACAGGACCAAAGACAAAAGTCACATGAGCACCTCAATAGATAAAGAAAAAAAAATTGGTCAAGTCCAATGCCCATTCATGAAAAAACTCTGGAAAAGTGGGAATAGATGTTCTTTACCTCAATGGTAAAGAAACTGAAAGCATTCACTTTAAAATCAGGAACAAACTAAGGATATCCACTAGCATCACTCCTATTCAATGTAGTTCTCCAAACATTAGACAGAGAAATTCTGCAAAAGAAAGAAAGAAAATAAAAAAAGGAACAAAGACAGGAAAGGAAGAGTAGTTATCGCTATTTCTAGGTCACATGATATTCTACACAGAAGATCTCAAATTCCACCACAAAACCTGTATCTAATTCAGTATCTAAATTGAGTAGTGTAGCGAGGTACATCGTTACCACTCAAAAATTAACAGCACTCCAGTCCACAGGCAGCAAGCTCACAGACAAATTAGGGAAAGCACTCCTTTCCCAATAGCACCTAAAACAATGAAACACTTAGGAATCGGTCTAACGAAAGGGGAAAAATATCTGCATAGTGAAAATTACAGTGTGTTAACAAGGGGTATCAGACAGGGTATCAGAAAATGGAAAGATAACTCTTGCTCTTTGACAGAAAGAACTGACATAGCCTAAATGGCCGTACTCCCAAAACTGTTACACTGGTTTAATGCAATCCCAATCAAAGCACCATTAGAATGCCTCACAGATCTAGGGAAAACATTTGTAAAATTCATTTGGAACTAGATGAGATGTAGAATAGTCAAAGTGGTTCTGAGCAGCAAAGGCAAGTCAGGGGACATCACAGTCCAAGACCTGAAATGATGCTACAAAGTTACTGTGATAAAGTCAGCATGGTATTGGTACCAAAACAGGCCTGAGGATCAATGGAGCACAGCAGAAGATGCAGATGTGTCCATAGTCATACTTACCACCTTACCTTTGATAAAGGAGCCAGACATGTTCTCTGGATGAAAGATAGTCTGTTTAATAAATGATGCTGGAACAATTAGCTTGCCCCTTGCTGAAAACTAAAATTAAATCTGTGTTTATCACCATACACTAAACTACAATCAAAATGGATAGAAGAAAAAAAAAATGGATAGAAGACCTAAATATTAAAACAAAAGCATTTATCCTTTTCCTCTGAGGTCCCGTAATCTCCTTGACCGGAAAGAGCTTTAGGAAGCTTAGATCAATAGCCTCCAACATTACAAGCTTCACTGGTGGCCCACTGCAATTGCAGAACATTTGACGGTGTATGCATCTGCTTCCTCTTAGTCCAAAGAGAAGAATTTTCTTTTCCTTTCTTCTTCTTCTTCTTCTTCTTCTTCTTCTTCTTCTTCTTCTTCTTCTTCTTCT
>PVJA010050364.1:0-13324 GCA_004027025.1 Myocastor coypus | reverse complement strand
TTTGTGTAGTTGTTCCCCTACTTGGGATGCTATTGATTTAGGCATGTCTTTGTCAACTTTAGATATTATTTCTGCTCTGATGTCCTCTATACATTTCTCCAGCCGTTTTTCCACTTCATGTATTTCTTTTTTTACTTTAGATGTTATCTCCGATCTCAGTTGCTCTATAAGTTTCTGCACTTGTGTGTCTGCCTCAGATGCTACCCATTCAGAGGTTTCATCTGTATAATTCTCATTTTCTTCCATGATAGTGTCTTCTGTATTTGGTTTGGGTAGGCACGGGTCCTGAGATTGCCTCCTACTCCTTGTTGTTATCATTTTGTATGGAAGCGACCTCTGCATTTTGGTGGTGTTATGCTGTGACTATGGGCGTTTGGTCTGGAGACTCCAAGGTGGTTCTTCTACAGAGGTTCCTGACTCTTGTGTTGGGGCTCTGGCTGCTAGCTTTTGTGAATCCTGGCGTATGTGGTCTGTAGGTGGAGGTGGAGCTTTGGGATTGAGTAATCCTGGTAGGCTCGTGGACCAGATCAGTTGCCAAACGGGCTATTTGATGGGTTCGGTGCTGGAGCTTGGGCTGGAGGGGTTCAAAAAAGAAAAAAAGGGGGGGGGGCGGGGAAGGCAGGCCAAGCATCCTGACCCAGCCCGCACGCGGGCTCAGCTCCCAGCGGTGCGATTTGGGTCTGGGCTGGAACAGGAAGTTAGTCGTGGGAACCCCTATAAGGCTCTTAGATGTTGTCTTTTTCAAGTCTATTGAGTCAGTTACTATAGTTTCCTTTCTTGTAAATGTTCGTTATGGGCCACATTCACTTGGAAGTTGTATACTTCTATCATACTCTTTTATTGTGTGCATATATGTATTTCTCATCTTGACTCACTTTAGCAGATTTGAGAAGAAGCAGATAAAGAAATATTTTCAGTCCATCACATTTAGTAGTTTCTTCATATGTTCTTTTTTATGACTGATATAATTTGAATATAATTTTGATACCATAAAATTCATACTTTTAAAGTACACAATTCAGAGTCTAAATTATATGCCTTTTAAACTTGTGACTAGATCAAGTTAATAATTTAAAACTTCCAACAACGGAAAGCCCTGGGTCAAATGCTTTAATTGGTCAGTGCAACTGAAAAGCAATTTTTTTGGCACTGGGGATTGTACCCAGGGCCTTTGCACTGAACTGCATCTCCAGATCTTTTTTTACTTGTAACTTTGAGACAAAGTCTTACTAAGTCGCTAAGTTGCCCAGGCTGAGTTCAAACCTAGGATCCTTTCACCTCAGCTTCCCACCATGCTTACATTATAGGCATGTGTATCCATACTCAGCTATGTCATTTTTGGGTTTTTTGTTTTGTTTTGTTTTTGCTTTTTGTTGTTGTTGTTTGGTTTTCTTTTTTCATCTCATTATTTGTTTTCTATTATGATAGTAGATGTTTTCAGTACTTTATGCATACATTCATCATGAGGAGTTGATACATATACATACCATACTTCATTCCTCTTTCTTCCTCTTCCCATCCTCTCTCTCCCCTCTTTTATCACTACCCTTTTCTGTCTATGAAAGGTCTACCTCTCTGTTCCCTGTCAACTACCTTTTATTTGTCTCTTTAAATTATTTATACTTTAGGAATAACAAATGCTGACAGGGCTGCAGGGTAAAAGAAACCCTTCTACATTATTGATGAGAGTACAAAATAGTATAACCACTGTGCAAATAATTATAGAGATTCCTTTAAAATTAAAAATAAAAATCCAATATCATCCAACTATTTGTCTTGTGGGTATCTTTCTGAAAGATTTAAGGAGATTGTATTATAATGATATATATCTATACATATTTATATCAACAAAATTTGTGATAGCTATGTATTAGTAGTGGCCTATATATACATTATCAGTGAGTGGATTAAGATTGAGAAAGTGTGGCATTTATACACAATGGAATGTTAATTTACTGTAAAAGAGGATAAATAAACTAGTAGTTTGTAGGACATACCTTGAGACCATAATGTTAAGTGAAATAAATCAGACACATAAGTAACATACATTTTCTCTCATATAAGAAACCCAAAGTACAGATAAATTAAAGGAAAAAGAAAAGATAATAAAAAAAAGAGGGACATAGAAAAAGAACTAAGAAGGGCTGGGCAAATTGCTCAGCAGATTAAAACACCTACAAGCAGGTGCAGGGGCCTAGGGGTTCAATCCCCAGGCCTGCCATGCTAGCCCCACCCCCAGAACTGCTAAGACAGCAATTAAGACGGGACATGGTGGTGCACACCTGTAATCCCGGCTTTTGAGAGGCTATAAACAGGAGGATTATTACAAGTCTGATCTGGTGGGGAGACCCTGAACACATTATAGACCCTTCCCTAAAATAAAATAAGTAAGAGGTGGAGGGAGGGAGAGGAGCAAAGGGGATGTAAAAAAAAAAAAAAGTTAAGGTATGTTGTGTACTTGTACCAGCTCCCTTCACTAAATGTAATCAGTATGTACCACAAATACGTATCAATAAAAATAAACTTTAACATAATGAAAAATACTCAAGAAATAAATAAATAAATAATTTATTGTGCTCATATAAGCTAGACCACGAAATATAAGATATTTAACCTTTTTTTTCTCGTTTATTTCACTGAGCATTATTATTCCAAGGTATATCCATTTTTCTACAAATCAGTTTTATAAAATTTATCCTTTTTACAGCTGAGTAGCATTCCTTTATATATAGAGAACATATTTTCTTTATTCATCTATTGATGAACATTATAAGCTATGTCTAAGATGTATCTGCTATGAGTTGTACTGCTATTAGCATAGTACTGTAATATGTCTTTAACCCTTTCAGAAAAAGGTATAGCTGGGTCAAATGGAACTTCTATTTGTAGTTTTTTGAAGAAATTTCATAGTAATTTCCATAGTGTTATATGAGTTTACATTCCTACCGACAGTGTAGAAAGTTCCTTTCTTGCCAGAATTTATTGATTTTTGAGTTCGTGAATGCAGCTATGCTTTCTGGAAAGAGATTGAATTGTCTTGCTTTGATTTGCTTTTCTATAAAAGCCAGAGATGTTGAACGTGTTTTCATGTACTTATTGGCCATTTGTGTGTCCTCTGAGAAATGTTAGTGTATTTCAATGTCTAGTTTTCTAACTGGGTCTTTTATTTGGGGGGGATCAGTTATTATTTTTTTATTTTGGGACGTTCTGGGGGTTGTACTCATGCCCTTACACTTGCTAGGAAATTGAGTTCATTATACACTCTACACATTAGTCCTCTCCCTGAGGGGTGTCAAAACTTTTTCCAGTTCTTTTTTTTTTAAGGGGGAGAAACAGGAAATGACTTATTTTTTAAATTTTATTGCATTTAATAAAAAATAACAATGTGACCGTTTCAAAATATATTAGTAGTACATTTCCAGTATTTGATATAATGCATATTGTTGTCGTCCTAGTAGTTATACAGAGCACAGGGTGTAGATGTGATGATTTTTCAGTTCTGCAGGCTCTTAACTATATTGGATGTTTTGTTGCTCTGCACATGCCTTTTAGTTTGACATGCTCCTATTTATTAATTCTTGATATTATTGTAGAGGGAAAGCGTTTAGCTTTTGCCATTTAAAGTCCTTGCCTATGCCTCTGTCTTCAAGAGTTTTATTTATCTTCCACTAGATTCAGTATTTGTGTTTTAATATCCAGGTCTTTGCTTCATTGTTATTTTAGTTTAGAATATGTAAGAATATAAATGGCATAAATTTAGTTTTCTGCATGTGAATAGCCAGTTTTCTCAGCACCATTTGTTAAAGAAGCTATCTTTTTCTCCAACATATTTTAGGCCCCTTTGTCAAAGATCAGATGGCTGAGTGTACATAAGGGTATTTCTTCATTCCCTATTCTGTATCATTGATCTGTTTTTGTGCTAGTACTGATGCTGTTTTTAATCACTGTAAGTTTGTAGTGTCACTTGAAATCTGGAAATGTGATGTTTCCTTCTCTTTTCTTCTTGCCCAGGATTACTTTGTTATACTGGATCTCTTCTCATTCCATAAGAATTTGAGAGGATGTTTTTTCTGTAGTTATCTACTGAATCCTATTCATATCTTGATTGGAATGATATTAAATCTATATATAACCTTTAATAATATGGCCATTTTGACAATATTGATTCTGTCTATTAAGGAACAGGGGATATCTTTCCATTGTCTTTTCTTTTTTGTTTTTTTTTCCTTTTCTTTTTTTGTTTGTTTGTTTTTGTTACAGGGTCTTACTATTAGTTTAGGTAAGGCTTGAACCTACTATCTCAAACTGGCCTTGAACTCAGCAATCCTCCTGGCTCAGCCTCCCAAGCACTGTGATTATAGGTATATACTACCACTCCCACTTACGTTTCCATTTTCTGATGTCCTCTGCAATTTTCTTTTTCTGAACATAGTATGTTTTCATCACAGAAGTCTTTCATTTGCTTGGTTAGGTTAATTTCCAAGTATTTTGTTTTTTATTATTATGAATGGTATTTTCCTGATTTCTTTCTTAGTGGGTTCATTATTGATGTACAGAAATGTTATTCATTTTTGTACATTGATTTTTGTATCCTACTACCTTGATGAATTTATTCTAGGAGTCCTTTGGTGGATTTTGGGGGGTCTTCTACATACAAGATTATGTCATCTGCCAATAAGCATAGCTTATCTACTTTATTAGCTATACACATACCTTTTATTTCTTTCTCTTTCTGATTTTTGTAGCTACTTCAAGTGCTATATTAAATAGGAGTGCACATTGCAGGCATCCTTGTTTCAGAGGAAAAGCTTTCAGCTTGCTATTTAATATAATGTTGACAGTAGGTTCATCATAAATGGCTTTTATCAAATAGAGATAAGGCCCTTTTGTATCTATTTTTTTCAAGATTTTTGTTGTGGATTGATGTTGGATTTTGTTAAAGTCTTTCTGCATCTGTCAAGATGATCATGTGATTTTTGGTTTTATTTCTGTTTTACGATATATTACAGTTACTCATTCACACAGGTTGAACCATCTCTGAATCCTACTTGGTTGTCATGTATGATCTTTTTGATGATATGTTGCACCCTTTACACTAGTGTCTATAAGATTTTTTACCTATGTTTACTAAAGAGATTGACTTGAGGTGCTCTTTTTTAGTTGGGTCCTTTTATGGTTTTGGGATCAGAATTATGGTATCATTCAGGATGACTTTGGGAGTACTCTTTCCTTTTCTGTTACATTAAAGAGTTTGAGGAGTATTGACATCTGATCTTTCCTAAAGGTCTTACAGAATTTAGTCGTGAAAGTGTCAGTCCCTAAGCCTTTTTAGTTGGTAGCTATTTGGTTACTTCTTCAAGCTTATTATCTGTTATTTGATTATTTAAGATTTTTATATCTTCATATAGTCATCAGTCAAGTCCACAGTTTGGATTTAACTCTATTGAATAATAGTTTGAGCATCTTTTATTGTTTAATATGTTTTTATCTAATTGTGAAGTTTATGAAATCTGAATGTATAGAAATAATACAAAAGACTTTAACATCAATTTGGTTGCAATATTAGATAATTGGGCTGTAATCATACTGCTTCAACTACTCTAGCATTTATATAGTAGTTGCTGTGGTGTAAAAGAAAGATATTTGCTGCCCTAGAATGATTGCATGTATTTAACAATAAGTGCACTAAACTGACATTTTTCTCCTTTCCTAATAAAAGAACAAATTAGTCTACAGAAGCTAGCCACTTGTTTAGTTTCATTACTTGCCTTTAATACATATGTGTCCCATAATCTGGTTTATGGTACCTGTTTTCCAACTTAATAATTTAATTGATGCTACTTCATTCACAGTTGACATACACCTTAGGCCCACTTGAATTTTCCTTGCTGATTGTGCATAGCACAAATGTTTTACCAGTTGACTTTGTCAAAACTAGTGCATTTTAATTATGTCATCATTTCCTATTGAAAAATACATTAGTTTTAGATATTTGGCACACTAAATAATAATTTCCAAATATATTTATTCCAAAGAAAAAGGCTTAAAATTTATCCCCCTTTCCATACACACTTGCTATTAATGTTTTAGGAATGAACTACTTAAATGTTCCTTGGCCCATTTATATACAAGAATGCTTTTTTAAAAAAATTCTCATTGTCAATGATGTGCAAACTTAAGGCATAAATAAAATGTAAGAGTAATTTTAAAAAAAATACTGGGGTTTGTTTGCCCTTGATTTCTAGTATCATTACACTGTAATAAATGTAAAAGACCTGAAATCATCCCATATTAACCATCACACCAAAGTGTAGTAAAACTAGAAATCAGTCACAGAAGTATAAACACCTGAAACATGACAATACATTCTTGAGCACCCAATAGATCATACAATAAATAACAAGAAATTTAGCAGTTTTTGGAAGCAAGTGAAAATACCAGTAAAACATATCAGAACCTATGAAAGACAATGAAGCAGTCCTAAAAAGAAAGCTTATTGCAGTCTATGCTTATGTTAGAAAAACAATGAGCTCAAATAAATCACCTAGTGAGGAACTTCAACACATGAAAAATAATCCAAGTCCAAACTGAAAGAGGAAAATCATAAAGATCAGGGCAGAAATGAATGAAGTTGAGTCTTAAAAGAATAATACAATAAGCAAAAAACTGTTTCTTTGAAAGAATAAGTAAAACTGTTAGCGAAATTTACTAAAAGAAAGTGAAAAAGACATTAATAAAATTAAGACTGCAAAAACTAAATCACAATGGACACTGTTGAAATACAGAAGATTGTCACTACTATGAAAATTTTCCAGCAAGTTGGAAAATCTTAAAGAAATGGACAGATTCCTAGATACACATGAATTACCAAAAATGTTAAGACAAAATTTTTTGAAAAAAAAAAAAAAAAATTTTTGAGTAGTTCAATAACAAGCAATGAAAATGAAGCAGCAATTTAAAACTACCATCTTTAAAAAAGCCCGGGCACTGATAGATTCACTGCTGAACTTTACAAAATTTCAAAGGACATCATATCACCAGTGCTCTTCAAACTCTTAAGTGGGAAGTTGCCTTGTTTGTTTTTGGTATTTTTTTTATTTTACTGTATTTTTTGGTTGAATTTTTTTTAGGGGAGGTTTATTTTTTGTTTTTGGTGCCAAGGACTGAATGCAGGGCTTCTAGCTTGCTAGGCAAGTATTCTGCCTCTGAGCCCAATCCCCAGGTCCTTAAACTCTTTTTTTTTTTTTTTCTTTGAGGCAGGGTCTCACTATGCAGTTGAGGCTGACCTTGAGCTCACTTTCATAGCTCAGGCTGGTCTCGAACTTGCACCAATCCCCCTGCCTCAGCCTCCCAAGTGCTGGGATTACAGGCGTGCGCCACCACACCCGGCGGGTCCTTAAACTCTTAAATGAAAGAGTTTTAAATCATCATTCCGATTCCAAGACCAAACAAAGACCCAAGTAAGAAAGAAAACTATAGACATTCTCTTTAATGAACATAGGTGCAAAATTCCCCAGTAAGATATTGGCAAATAAAATGCAACACAATATCAAATGGATCATACATCATGACCAAGTAGATTTCATCACAAAGATGCAAGAATGTTTCAACATATACAAATCAATAAATCTTATAACACATCACATGAACAAAACCAATGTAAAAACAGCATGATTATATTAAAATGTGGGAAAAAAACTTTTGGCAAAATCCAGCACTCCTTTCACGAAAGTGAAAGAACTCTAAAATAAAAACTACCGTGCCCTAGAAAAGGAGATTAAGAGGGCATTTCAAAACAGTCATACTTCCAAAACTAATGTACAGTTTTTGTGCACATTTCAATCAAAATACCAACAACATCCTTCTCTGAAATAGAGAAAATGGATGTAAAATTGATATGGAACCAGAGGAGACTCCGAATAAAAAAAGAAATCCTTGAGTGAGAGCAAAGTTGGAGACATCACAATACCTGACTTAGAAGTTACACTACAGGCTTTGCAGATGCCACTATTCTCCCCTTTACTTGTACACTGCCAACCATAGTCAATGGTTGCATCATCCTTCAAACTATTTGCACACAAAGTTTCAAAAATAACAGAAAACTTTCATGCTCTGAGCACTGGAGAGATAGTATTCAGCTGTGAGGGTGTCACAGAATTATCCAAGGATTTATGTGCCAAGGTGTGACTTCATGCACCACACTGGCACTGGCTTCAAGCCCATCTGTGGGGAGATATTCAATGATGAGAACCTTATCCTGATGCGCACAGGTCCTACCATCTTGTCCATGGGAAATACTGGACCAAACACAAATGGTTCCCAGTTTTTCATCTGCACTGCCAAGACTGAGTGGTTCGATGGCAAACATGGTGAAATAAGAAAGTGAAAGGAAACATGAACACTATGGAGATCATGGAGCTCTTCCAGTCCAGGAATGACAAAGCCACCACCAACTGTGGACAGCTCTAACTCATGTGCTTTGTGTGTATTGTGACTACCAGACCACTCCTCTAGTTCAGGAGGGTACCTTGTACCTCACTTGCTCAAAATAGCCTATCATTCTGCTCTTACTGAAGTTCTTTGGCTTCCATATTTTCCTTGCTCATCTCCAAATATAGCTGAATTACAGAGTTAGGTTTATGGTTATGAATAAAAACTAAATAATAATTGCTTCTGAATTTTTTTAAAGTTATGCTACAAAACAACCAAGATAAAAACAGTATGGAACTGGCACAAAAACAGATATGTAAATCAGTGAAACAAAAATACAAGATACAGAAAAATCCCCAGACACATTGTACTATGTAATCATCAGTACAGGGCCCAAAACATGGTAGAGAAAAAATATTCTATCCAGCAAGTGTTGCTTGGAAACCTAGCCATCTGTATGCCAAAGATTGAGACTATACCCATGTCATTCACCATATACTGAACTAAAATCAAAATGGATCAAAACTATAAACAAAACAGGAATTTGGAACCAACTGAAAGTTAAAATAGGTAAAACACGTGAAGTTATAGCCAAAAACTTTCTGGACAGAATTCTAGTTGCACAATAAATACAAGCCAGGCTCTTTCCCATCTTGCAAGATGGTGGGTGAAAAAAATGAGAAGCCAGACACTAAAAGGAAGAAACCCAAAGCCAAGAAGGCTTCTGCTAGTGATACTGGTAAAAAGGGAAGGTAAAGAAGGAAAGAAAAAAAAATAAAAGTCCAAGAAGGGGTATCCCTACTGTAGCAGAAATCCTGTCCCGGTTAGAGGAATTGGTAGATACTCCCAATCTGCTATGTATTCTAGAAAGGCTTTGTACAAGAGAAAGTACACAGCTGCTAAATCAAAGGTTTAGAAGAAAAAGGAGAAAATCTTGCTACCATCACAAAACCAGTCAGTGGGGACAAGAATGGAGGTACCCAGGTGGTTAAGCTTGGGAAAATGCCTAAGTACTACCCTACTGAAGATGTGCCCTGAAAGCTCTTGAGCCATGGAAAGAAAACTTTCAGTCATCATGTGAGGAAACTTCAAGCTAGCATCACTCGTGGCACCATCTTGATCATCCTCACTGGACGTCACAGAGGAAAGAGAATTGTCTTCCTGAAGCAGTTGGCCAGTGACTTGCTACCTGTGACTGGGCCTCTTAGCCCTAATCATATTCCTCTACAAAGAACATACCAGAAATTTGTCATTTCCACCACTACAAAAATTGATATCAGCAAAGTGAAAATCCCCAAGCACCTCAGTGATGCTTACTTCAAGAAGAAGCTGTGGAAACTTACACATTAGGAAGGCAAGATATTTGACACTGAGAAAGGCAATAGCAGATTTCAGATGAACATCCATCAGAAGTCTCGCAAGCCCACATACATCTGTAACTGGCATATTGTCATGGGCCTGGAGTGTGCTCGGACCTTGTCAATAAGAGCGTCAGGAATTACTGGTTGAAAATAATTCTAACCTTATAATACCCAATAAATTGACAGACATGGCAGGTCTCTGGACCCTATCTTCATTCATGCCACACCCCCATGTCCACAGAGCTTCCTTAGGCTATGCATGGTAGCTTTTACATCTGTTAGAAGTTAACATAATACTAATATAAAACAGTGACACAGAGTATGGACTGGCCCAGATGGCCAGGTCCTGGGCCACCAGGCCATGATACAAAATTGGGCTATGAAAATAGTCTGTGGCAACATATGGAAGATCCATTGCCTGCCCTCCTGAGTGAAGGTAAATTGGTCCTGTCAGGTACAGTAGTTGTGTAGAGAGCATTAGACAAATCTACAACATAATGGTATCAACCTAGCATCAGGGTGAGACCAATCTATAAAGTCTGCAACATTAGGTATTGCTACAATCATTTTATTCAGTTCCATGTAATCCAGTCATTCTCCATGTCCCATTGCTTTATGACCTCCAGACAGTTGCTCTTCCATGAACATAACTTACATAGCCTGTAAGAGAGTAAGTTGTGCATGGTATGGTTGTCCTCGTATTATAATTTTCACCATATGAATTCAAGAATTCGAATTCTCCCTGCATAGTGTTGAGCCAAGCACCAATCAATATGTCTACTCCCAGCACGTGTTCAACAGCTGGGGAAACATAAACAGACATGGGGCAAAATGCCCAATATGCAGAGTCACATGGGCCTGACAGAACATGATGTAGTGACCTCCATATCCTTCTATGCATGTACTAGTCCCTGTAAATTGGTATGGATTGCTGTACATTAGCATTGACTTGGCTCTCATGTCTACCAACACTGGCACATGCTGCACATTTTTTGGAGACTAGTAAATAGTCAATTCTGCTGTGACCTCTGGTTTTCTGGGACCCCAAAGACCTGGGTACCATGGTCTGCCTCTTAATTTGGGTAAAAGAGGCCAATTTCATTTCATTCTGCTTCACTGGAGCTGCTCTGGCCTTCTGGTCCTGGTCTGCTGGTATTGCTGCTCGCGAATAACTGCCTCTACAGAGTCAACAACACAACCGAAGGCTGCTCATCTAATTTATCTGCACCCAAGCCAGTAGCCGCCAGGTCTGTCTACTATGTCCATTGACTTGCAGTGGCCCCACAACCTATCCTTACAGGAGACAGCCCCACTGACCAGGAGACTCCTTTTCTCCTTTGCTGGTGCAGCTTTCACAGATCTCACCTTTCACTGGCACTTCTATGTGTCCCAGCTTTGCCAATGCACCCATAGCATCACTGATTAAATGATCTGTAAAGGGAGCTAGAAGGACTGCCACTGACCCAAAGATGCCAGCTGGTCCACCCACCAGGATCATGTCTTTTGTGAGTTCTGTCAGTACCTCATCTGGGCTGTGGTACTGCAGTGTCAACATTTGCCACATGCCCATTTCATGTAGCACAGTTATCAAGTCTAGATAGGTTGTCCACTTAGTCACTTGCTCTGGCAGGTCATCTAGATTCTCCCAAACTAGGCAAGCCACTATCATCAACTAGCTTATCAGTCTGGTTACCTGCTTCTGGGACTGTCCTCTTCACATCCTGCAAAATGGATCTCATACCGGAAGTGCTGTCTGTGCTAGCAATCTGGAATATCTCCTGTGGGTATTATCAGCCCCATCATCACTCAGCCATAGCAGCTATGTGGTCACGGTTTTACCCACCTTCTGCTTTAATTACTTTTGTTAGCTCCTTCGGCTTCATGGCTGTATATGTTGTATACATTTTGTGCTAATTGGAGGTAGGTTTCTTTCCAGTCCTTCTCCTTTAGTTTTTTTTTTTTTTTCTTCCTCCCTCAGTTAAGGACTCTTATACCCCCACTGTTTTATAAATAGCCAGCTAAGCATGAAAAACCAGGGGATTTTCCTGAGGGGTTCTTCAGTGATGAGGACTTATACTTCTGAAGACATATCTGCAGGAGGCAATGCTGCTCACACCTCACAACCTGAGCTCTGCAGCAGCTCACCATTGCTCAAGGTCCTCTTCTATATTCTGCAGCAGTCTATTTGCTGGACAAGGCCATCTGCGTCTTGATTTACACAGCAGAAGAGAGTGAAGAATAGTCAAACAACCCATCTCATCGTTTCATGCTGTGGGGAGGAGTTCTCACTTCTAAGGCTTGCTAGACACCATTGGGCTCCAAACAGATTCCCATTCCTCCTGGTCCTTTCAAGTTGTCAAGGAGCCTATAAATAGCCATGGCAAGTGTTACAGTTTGTGCCTAGTTGTCCCCTGCCACAAAGCCTCATGCAGTCATGGGGTGGGTGCAGTGGGTTCTGCCACTGTTCTCCCTGATTCTTACTATTAAGCATTTACCTTGATTCTATGCAGCCAGGCTCCCCTCTCTGAGAGCCACAAGCAAGGCCCAGTCCAATTTGTTTGTCTTCTCTGTGTTACAGACCATCTCCAACTTCTCTATAGCCTCTAATTTTCTTGTCAGTTCTTTCCTGATTTCTTCTCCAAATTGTTATTTTCCAGTGAGTGAATTCCAGATCTTCGAGAAACTGAATTTTGTTGCTGATTGCAGCTCTGACACTTTCAACACACTTTTTGTATACATTCTTTATTTCTTAGTGTGTACTAAAGTTATTTTATTTCAGTATGAGTGATATCTTACAATATTTTTTCATTAATCTTATTGAAAATCACTAATTATATAGCATATTAAAAATTATAAACAAATATTGAAATGTGAATGGTATAAAATGTAGACAAAATGAATTTTAGAGGAATATTTCTGAAATGAATACATAGCATAAGATTTATAATAGATTGTACATTGTAAATAAATTATTTACAAACTTAAATGAATATAACAGTAAAAATTGTGTAAAATAAAAATGAAGAATTTACAGATCAGTCATATGATAGTTCACTCTGTGCCAAAATAAAGAAACTTATATTCACATAATTAGAATTTCCAAAATAGAAAAGGGTAGGCAATAAAAATGTAAATATTTAAAACTTCTAAATTTAGTTGAAATTATAGCACCATATTTCCAAGAAAAATTAACCTTTTGTACAAGAAATATGAATAAAATCCTACCAAGATACACAAAAATGAAATTGTCCAAAACTAATTGTAAAGAAAAAAGCCATTAAAGCATATATATAAGAAATTAGCGGACTAACTTCCTGTCCCAGCCCAGCCCAAACCCCACCGCTGGGAGCTGAGCCTGCGCACCCGCCGCGGGTAAGCCCCTGCGCCCCTCTGCCTCTGCGTTCCCGCGACTAACTTCCTGTCCCAGCCCAGCCCAAACCCCACCGCTGGGAGCTGAGCCCAGCGCCGGCTGGGTCAGGATCCTTGGCCTGCCTTCCCTTTACCCGCCCCCCCCTTTTTTTTTTTTGAACCCC
>PVJA010050363.1:0-13319 GCA_004027025.1 Myocastor coypus | reverse complement strand
TTTCAGAACTTTTGTTTGTTTATTTATTTTTATGGCCAGCTCAGCCTGCCCTGAGGACAGGGCTGGCACAGCATGTGGTGCCGGAGATTGAATCACGGTCCCTGCAGCCACCCAAGCTTTCCTAAGCAGGCACTTTAGACCACTGAGCCACACTGCCAGGCCCCTCTCATGCATTCTTAAGTGGGGCTTTTCAGAAGTGGCTGGACTTAGGTTGTGGGATGCTAGGTTTAAGGGTGTGACGCTGGGATTAAGAGTACATGATTACTAAATTAGTCTCCTGACTGGTTTAGCATAGTTCTAGGTATAGATAGTGGGAATACTCATCCTCATCACTCAAAATGTGGGTAGTCTAGAAAGGATCAAAATAAAGAGGCAGCCTGCTGCCTACTCTTGCTGCTGCTGCTTGCTGCCTTCTGCCTGCCCTGCCATGCCATGGGCTGTTTTCTCCTCTGCTCTTCCTTGACTGAAATTTCTACAAACTGTGAGCCAAATAAACCTTTCCTCCCTTAACTTTGGGTATCAGGTATTTTGTCTTAGCAACAAGAAAAGGAACTACGAGACATGCACTGAAATCCTCCAAAAAAAATGTGAAACTAAAGGGGAGGGCAGGGAAAGGGATATAAGTAGGAGCTGAAAATGACCAAGTTAGGTGCCTGGCAGGATGGCTCAGGGTCTAAAGTGCCTGCTTTGGAAAGCTTGGGCGGCTGCAGGGACACAGTTAGATCCCCGACACTACATGCTGTGCTAGCCCTGCCCTCAGGGCAAGCTGAGCCGGCCATAAAAATAGACAAAAGTTCTGAAACAAGAAAAAAAAAAAAAAAAATTAAATTTAAAAATTAAAAGAAAGAGAAAATGACCAAGTCAGCATGCTTTGTTCATACCTGCCAAAATAAACCCATTCATCTTTTTTTTTTTTTTAAATGTATTTAGTACAAGGTTTACAGGGTCTCAATACACATATCAGACTTATAGTGATCCTCCTGTTTTCAGCTTCCCAAGTGCTGGGATTACAGGCACACACCACCATGCCCAGTCTCAGCTGCCATCTCAGCATGCCCCAGGAGTGGGCTTGGCATGCTCCATTCATTTTTATAGCAAATAAAAAAGAATTTTTAAAAATCTTGTTCTTTGAAAGTAAATCTTTTTTTTTTTTTTTGGCAGGACCAGGATTTGAACTCATGACCTTGTACTTGCCAGGCAGGTGCTTGTGCCACAGAGATATCTCCTTGGCCCCAATCATTCTGTTTTATAAATGTCCCAGTCAATTAAAAGTAATCTGATAACTTGTATAAGGTATCAACTTGCTCAT
The DNA here is from genome assembly GCA_004027025.1 of Myocastor coypus. Taxonomy (NCBI): domain Eukaryota; kingdom Metazoa; phylum Chordata; class Mammalia; order Rodentia; family Myocastoridae; genus Myocastor; species Myocastor coypus. The sequence goes on along the minus strand of PVJA010050363.1, from coordinate 12,010 downwards.
GCTTTAGGAAATCAGTAAAAAAGACAAAGCAGTGAAACTGACCTTGCACCATAAAAGGACTTCAAAGGCATTTCAAAAGTTAGTGACCAAGAAATAAAGGAATTACTCTAGCTTCCTCTCTCAGCCAGACTTCACCTCAGATGACTAAGATCTAATTGCTTCCCTGACCACTGAATCACTCCATTGTTCTTGCCAACTTCCTTCTGTTTTTCCCAGTCTGTATCAATGAGATTAACCATTGGTTCTCACCTATGTAAACCACAGATGGGGTGATTATGTGTTCTGGCTAGATCGAGGGTGGAAAAAACTAGATTGCTACTTTCTCTGTTGATGAAAAATGTTCAGTGGTTACCCTCTTGTAAAGGACATGGAACTGCAAACTACGACTGCAGGTTGGATCTGGAGTGTCCTCCAAGGGCCTATCCATTAATGCCTTGTTCCCCATCCTAGAGTACTGTGTCCTGGTGGTAGAGCTCATTTTATTTTATTTTTTAAAGATTTTGGTTGCCCCTGACCTCGTGTCGGACTAGTGGAGTCGGCGTTTGCAGCTTCAGAGGGTTGTGCAAAATGTCTCACACTATTTTGCTGGTGCAGCCTACCAAGAGGCCAGAAGGCAGAACTTACACTGACTATGAATCTGTTAATAAGTGCATGGAAGGTCTTTGTAAAATGTATGAAGAACATCTGAAGAGAATGAACCCTAACAGCCCCTCTATCACGTATGATATCAGTCAATTGTTTGATTTTATTGACGATTTGGCAGACCTCAATTGCCTTGTTTACCGAGCTGATTACCAGACATAGCAGCCTCATAACAAAGACTGGATCAAAGAGAAGATCTACATGTTCCTTCGTCAGCAGGCCCAACAGGCTGGCAAATAATTGAGCTGGAAACAGTAGGGGCTGGAGGAGGGCTTGGAGCACAGGTGTGTGGGTGCGCTGCGGTAGAGAGCTGTCCTGCGAGCCTCTTTCCATTTTGTTACATTCTAGCCAGGACTGAATGCATTAGGTGAAATGTGAGGTGTGAGAATCTTCTCGATCCAAAACCCCCATTGGGCCCTTTTTCTTTTTTCTTTTTTACTTAAGTATTTTTTTAATGATTCAGGTGGAAGTTGTTCCCTGTTGATGTTGGTTCCAGTCTTTCAGATTGTTCCTATCTGCTTTATAACAATCACTGTACTTATCTTGTAAGATGAGGTAGGGGATGATGACAAAGTTTAGTTACGTCCTCAAGAAAAAGTCTTAGTGAAAAATAAATGTTCTTTAGTTATAAATAAATAACGATGTTATTTTATTTTCCTCAAACCTCATTTATTTATTTGTGTTATGGCCAGCTCAGCCCACCCTGGGGTGGGGTGGCACAGCATGTGGTGCCAGGGATCAAGTAGTGGTCCCAGTGCCTACTGGAACTTTCCTAGGCAGGAGCTTTAGACCACTGAGCCATCTCACTGGCCCGGTAGAGCTAATTTTAGAGACAGGGCCTAATGAGAGAAAGGTGTCATTGGGTTTGCCAGTGGAAGGGATTTTTGAACCCTGACCCCTTCCTTTGTCTCTTATTTCCTCTGCCACACACTCCCACTATGATGCACTGCCTTTTCACAGGTCCAGCACCATAGGGTGAGCCCAAACATGTTATCCTTTCATGTTACTTATCTCAGGTATTCAACACATTGCTCACATTCACAGATGCTCTGGCTTTTAAAGAAATGTTGCTGGACATCAAAGCAGAAAAGGAAGGCCAAGGACTGGGTTTAAGCAGAGGCTTAGTGGTAACGTGGTTGTGCAAATCATCTAAAGTGCCAGAATAATCTGCAGCATTAGAAAATGAATGGGGGGCCCCCCCCGGCAGGATGGCTCAGTGGTCTAAAGCGCCTGCTTGGGGAAGCTTGGGCGGCTTCCGGGACCACAGTTCGATCCCTGGCACCACATGCTGTGCCAGCCCTGCCCTGGGGGGGGGGGGGCTGAGTCGGCCATAAAAATGAGTGAATAAACAATGGTTCTGAAACAAGAAAATAAATAAATAATTTTTTAAAAAAATGAATGGGAACATCTTGGATAAAAGAAACAATCTGGAGCACTAGGTCATGAATGGGATAGTTTTGCATATTATCAGCCCAGCAAGTTGAGAGACACTTCAGCTGATGACAACAGAAGAGTACATCTTAGAAAAATTAGACTCTTCTGCAGCCATTCATTCATTCAAGTACTGACTGATCAAAAATATGACCAGACCTCCCAACTCCATTTGTCCTGCAATACCTTCTAGTATTCAGTAATCCTACCGCTCGTCCTGTGTGAATACCTCACTCAGTCAAGTGCTTCTGGGCCAGGCTGCTGTAGTGCAAGCTCACACCAGCCACTACCCTGGCGCTCCACCACCATACACGTTGATGGTCCGTCAGCAATGTGGTGGATCACGCTGTCACCAACCCTCTGTCCCTATCCCAGCAAGCTTTGCATGAGTTGTGTATTCATAGCTCTTTTTCATATAGGTCAGAGTTTCAGTCTTTCAGCCTCAATGGAATTTTGTTAGGGAGCATTAATCCAGGGAGTCAGCTCCCTGAACCAGTCACCTAGCCTCACATCTCAGAATCTCCTTTGAGGACACTATAGCAAAATTCCATGAGATAAACACTCATTAGAGACCAAGAATGGGAACAAACAAGGCTTTTACTGCCAGTAGGATAACGACCCAATGCACAATCATGGTACATGGACCACGAGGGAATGTGGCACTGTGTTTTTACATGGTTATAAGTAACCATGGTAACCACATTACCTCATTTTAGAATTTTACAAAAATGTCACAAGGTTTACATTTCCTAGGGGTTTGTAGTACAGCTAAATTTTAGATTATCTACAATTCGCTTCAACTGTTTGCTTCTTAGAGCACTGATTTGCCTTCCTCTGTGGGTTTTATGTTTAGCTAAGAGGGAAGGGGATGCTGAGGAGACGCATTGACAGTCAAGCACCTGCCTGGCAAGCACAAGGACTCAGGTTCAATCCCCAGCATGGCACGCCATGCTAGCCACCTACTGTGATCCTGTACTAAATAAATAAATAGTTTTTAAAAGATTTTTTAAAGGGGGGTGCTGGGGAAATAGCTCAGTAGAATAAGCACTTCCCTGGCAAGCGCAAGGATCTGGATTCAATCCCCAGTTCTGGGGGAAAAAAAAAAAAAAAAGAAGGAAGGACTTGAGGCATAAATTCACCTAAAATTTAAGTGACTTCTAAAATAGAGTTAAGCCAGAGTCATTTCAGTGGTATTATACCTGTCTAGCAAGCACAAGATCCCGAGTTTGATTTCTAGCACCAAAAACAAAACAAAATGAAGTTTCTAAAATGGAGTTAAAAAGGGAATTTCTTGGGCCATTGAGATGGTTCAGCAGTCTAAAGCGCCTGCTTAGGAAAGCTTAGGCAGCTGCAGGGACCATGGTTCAATCCCGGGTACCACATGCTGCGCCAGTCCTGCCCTCAGGGCAGGCTGAACCGGCCATAAAAATAAATAAACAAACAAAAGTTCTGACAAGAAAAATAAAATAAAATAAATAAAATTTTTAAAAAAGAGAAAAAAAAAAAAAAAAAAAAAAAATTCTAAAAAAAAAAAAAAAAAAAAAAAAAAAAAATTTTAAAAAAAAAAAAAAAAAAAAAAAAAAAAAAAGAATGCCACCTGTACAATAAAAAGGACTCTCTCCTCAAGTTCTGAATCTTAGCAATGAAAAAGCTTCCTTTACAATGATATTGTTCTGCAAGCACAGCACCTTTCCCAGGGTTCCTCTCATTTTTTCTCGCTGCAGTCTCTAGCTGTGAAAACTGAAGATCTACCTACTGGGGATTCTTTTGGATATTTTTTAGGTTTTGTTTTGTTCTGTTACTTTTCAGTGCTATTTTTAACAGCTCATTTATTAACTTGATAAAAATTAAATACAAAAATATTTAGTCAAGCATTTTGCCATATGCCTGTAATTGCAGATTCTGGTGTGCTCAGGCAAGAGGATCACAAGTTGAACCTCAACTTGGATAACTGAGTGCCTTAGTTAGTTAGTTAGTTAGTTAGGACACTATCTAGTGACAACAGATGGGAGTGTGAGAGCCTAGCCTCCCCAACCCACCCCCACCCACTACCTGCCCCAGGTCATGACCCAGCACCACATGGATGCAAACTATACGTGGCTGCTGGTAGAGGGCATGTACCTGCACCAACTCCTGGTGCTCATGGGGGTCTCAGAAGGCCACTTCCATGGCTACCTGCTCATTGGCTGGAATGATCCCCAAGCCCGACCTCACCAAATCCAGCACACTTGGCTCCCCAGGCCCATCTGATCTACCTCAGGGGCTCTCCTTCCTTTTCAAGGTTCTGCCTCCCCTCCTAGGCAGAAGAATCCTGTAGGTGGTGGGCCTGGCAGGGCCCATGCATGGGCTGATGGATGTTGCAGGGTCTGCACAAGGGCCCCCTGCTTCTTGTCATGCTCTGGGTGATTGCCAGGTACCTGTACAAAAATACACAGTGAGGTCTCCTGAGCAACCTTATTTAGCAAGACTGCCTCAAAAAACTTTCTAAGACAAATTTTAAAGGGCTGGAACTGTAGCTCATAGTGAAGAGGCTGGGTTCAATCACCTATACCAAAAAAAAAAAAAAAGTAAAGTAAAATAAAACAATAAACTAAAAGATTTAAAAGGTCTTCATTTAATGACCTATTTAACTACTGTTGGGCCTCATATCCCACCTCCTAGATGTATAAGGAGCACAGAGAGTACTGAGGCCTTATGCTGGCTTCCTCCACAGACAGTACTGTGATTTTTCTGAATGTGCTATGCAGTTACTATTGTGTTGTTATACATTAGAGGACTGCATGTAAGAGTTATGTAAATAAAAGCAAAGTCATTGAGTTAAAGTTTCCTTTTACTTTCTTTCATCTGAATATTGTAATGGACATACATTTCATACATACAAATGTGCATAATGTATATACAAAATGTATACAATGTACAGCATACACACAATGTATACATAATAAATGTAATGTGCATATCATTGTGCATAATGTGCATGCTGCATGTACAGAACGTACACTACATGTACATATATTGTATACTGTACAAAACATGCTGTGCATACCGTATAAACTGTAGAAATGTGATAATGCATAATGCACATAGTATGCATCCTGTGTGCTCTGTATGCTGTATATAATGCAGTATAAGTACAAAATATGCATAGTGAACACATACTGCAATGTCCCTAATGTACACATACTGTATATACTGTATACACATAATAGGTATGCATGTACTATACATACTATACACACATACTGTACAATGTACACAAATATACATAACACCCACAATGTACACATAATGTACAGGCAAAGCAGGGCAAAACTGTTTTTGAATCTTTGAGAGCATCATATATATGTTTTGATACCTACCAAAGGCTGGTTGGACCCTTAGATACCTATGGGGGGGCGGTGAGGAAAATGGAGAAAAGAGAGACAAATTTTGGGGTATGAGGGGGACCAGCAGGAGCTCACCTTTTCTACCTCCCTGTAACCAGTAACAAAGTAGTTTTGTTTTGTAGCAGGGGAGTGAAGGGCTATCATAAAAAATCATCAGTGGGAGCTGGACATGTGGTGGTGCATGCCTGTAATCCTAGCACTTGGGAGGCTGAGGCAGGAGGACGGTGCAAGTTCAAGACCAGCCTGAGCTACAAAACTGAGCTCAAGGCCAGCCTGAACTGCATAGGGAGACCCTGTCTCAAAAAGACAAAAAAAACCAGCAGCAGCAACTTAAGGGGAGCTTGCAGTGTTATCATCCATATTCTCCTTTTGAAGAATCATGATTTGGACTATTTCCAAAATTAACATTAGAAAACTTAGTGTTAGGGCTGGCCAGATAGCTCAGAGAGCAGGGGCTGCTGTGCAGGCCCTTCCGCCAGGGCACACTGAGACAGTCAATGAGAGTAGGTGTGGTGGTGCTGGCCTGTAATCCCAGCATTTGGGAGGCTCAAAATAGTAGAATCACTGCAAGTCCGATCTATGTAGTGAGACTCTGTAGACCTTGTAGACCCTCTCCTAAAATTAAATAAATAATAAATAATAAATAAGAAAACAGGGTTGTCTCATTATTCTAACAAGAACATGGAATGGAAAGAAGTCAGAAATACTGGGGGTTAATTTTTGGTACCAGGAATCAAACTCAGTACCTTGTGTTTGCCAGGCAGGCACTTTTTTGTTGCTGAGCTACATCCCCAGTACCCAGGAAATAATGTTTTAACTCAGATTCTGCCACACAAATCTTGGTCAAAGCTATCTCTTTGACACCATTTTCTGACCTGTAAAAAGAAAATCCTGAAGCACGAGTGACTCCACAGAAAGCAGGGCCCAGCATACCTTGAAGATTTCTTCATATTCCATAAGAGAAAACATCCTTCCTGCCAGTTCTCCTGCTGGGCTTCTTCACGCTATGGTTAAAGAGAGCTGGATCTAATGATGGTATAGGGGATGTGGAGGCAGAGAGATCAGCATTAGCTTCTAAGAGATCTGCATTATTGCAATAGCTGATGTATTTGATTACCAACCCAGGGGCTGAATCCCCCATCACATGAGCTAAGTATTAAACCTGTCCTTAAAATTGTAGGTGTTGGGTATGCTGTCCAAGCAATGTAGAAGCTGACTGAAACACTGTTTATATGGCACATATTTCCATGCACATCAACATAAACTATTTGTGCATCCTTTTCTTAGTTCCTCATCCTTTACATCTTAGACCTCATAGCCTCTGAATAGTGAGCCAGATACATGTAAACTTTGTAAGTCACCTGGTCTCAATTACTTTTGTTATTGCAAAAGAAAACTGATTAAGGTACTAAATGGATACACTGCTTTTTAATCTTTTGATAGGTCAAGAAAAGTTGGCAGCAGTTGAGCAACTTCTCAGATAATTGAGCAATTTCAGTACTTCTCAATGTTCATTTGATTTAGGGAACTTTGGAAAAACAAAGATTTTTCTTAAAAAAATTTTTTTTTTCTTTTTGTTTTTAAGAATTTTTAATTTTTTTATTTTTTTCTTGTTTCAGAACTTTTGTTTGTTAGTTTATTTATTTTTATGGCCAGCTCAGCCTGCCCTGAGGGCAGGGCTGGCGCAGCATGTGGTGCCAGGGATTGACTGTGGTCCCTGCAGCCACAGCCACCCAAGCTTTCCTAAGCAGGCACTTTAAACCACTGAGCCATCCTGCTGGGCCCCAAAACAAACATATTTCTTCAGACTGAAGCAAATGTAAGTGAAGCACTTCTCAGAAACAACACAAGAGTGAAGCTGACCACTGTGTCCCACTCTGGCTCCTGTTTCCTGGGTGGACCCTCACAGAAACTATATGTGTGTCACATGGAATTACCCAAACCTGAATTTCAGCCTCAAAAAAACACTCACCTCACTAAACCTCTCTTCATTACGAAGCACCAACCTCAGATAGTCTGTTTTGTTTTGGGTTTAATTTTACTTTGTAACTCCTATGGGATGTTTTTTTTTTTTTTTTTTTTTTTTTTTTTTTTTTTTTTTTTTTTTTTTTTTTTTTTTTTTTTTTTTGTCTTTTTGAGACAGGGTCTCCCTATGCAGTTCAGAAGCCTTGAGCTCACTTTTATAGCCCAGGCTGGTCTCGAACTCACACTGATTGTCTTGCCTCAGCCTCCCAAGTGCTGGGATTATAGGCGTGCACCACCACACCTGGCCCTATGGAGAATTTTAGACATGCAAAGCAATGCAGATACCAAAATGTAAAGTGCTTTTAAAGTGTTTGAGGCTGGACTTGTCTATGGGAACTTCGGAACCTAACAGATACAGACATGGTTAAAATTATGAATAAAAGTAAAATGTCTTCTCTCTTTTTTTTTTTTTTCCTTATGGTCAGCTCAGCCTGCCCTGGGGGTGGGGCTGGCATAGAACCTGGTGCAGGGTATCGAACTGCGGTCCCTGAGGTTGCCTAAGCTTTCCTAAGCAGGTGCTTTAGACCCCTGAACCATCTTGCCAGCCCTCTTTTTTCTTTTTTAATGAATTTGGTACAGGGTCTCACTATGCAGTTGAGACTCATAGTGATCCTCCAGTTTTCAGCCTCTCCAGTGCTGGGATGACAGGCATATGCCACCTCACCCAGACTCTGTCTGGTTCAGCTCGCCCAGGGACAGGGGCAAGACCAACGGGGCGCGATACCAGGCACCAAACCACAGTCCCTGTGCTTGTCAATGCAGGCACTTAGTCTGCTGAGCTACCTCGCCAGCCCTAGTAAAATACATCTCAATTAGATATTGTTATAGCAACAAAAAATCTATTAGGACACTCAGAAACAAAAAGCAACAGGACTCTAGAACATTTTAATTCTAAAGAGCTTTAATAAATAAAAAGCTCCATTATTTCCAAATGTCCACCAAGAAGAAAATGAATAATCAGTTCCACCAGTATTAATCATAAAACTAAACAGAAAAAGGAGGAAAGATGAAGACTGAAGACTATTTTCATACTGATAAATACTGCTTCCTCAAATAGACTCGATATCACTTAGTAGTCTGAGCTGGAGGGAAGAACAAGTGGTCCACAGTTTCCTTTATATGGTTCTGTACAATGAAATGCCAACTGCCCTACTTAGGAATGACTTGCTAAGACGTTAAAAAAGTGGAAGACTTCATCCTTGTCATAGACAGCCACTTCAGTGGAGCACTCTGTGCACATGACGGGGTGGTAGATTTCTTCAGCTTCTGCCTGCTCTGCTGGATCTTCCTGGTTTGAGCGAAGCTTCTTATGGCTCCGTCTTTTCTTTCTGTTGTCTGGGTTTTTGTATCTTAGAACCTCTTCTCTGTTGACAGAACAGTTCATCACAAACATGGCTCTATACTGAGTTTTGTAGGATTCGTGCCTAAGAGAAAAAATGAAGTAGACAATATGATTTATGCTCCATTTTCAATTATCCTTTTAAATACAATTTGAGAACACCAAAAACTTACTGAAACACAAACTAAAGACTGGAACAAAACAGCAAATCTAAGGTAATCTCAAAGAGCTGTTTTAAGAATAGGAAAAATAGCCAGGTATGTGGCTCATGCCTGTAATCCCAGCACTCAGGAGGCTGAGGCAGGAGAATCGGTGCGGGTTCGAGACCAGCCTGGGCTACAAAAGTGAGCTCAAGGCCAACCTGAACTGCATAGCAAGACCCTGTCTCAAAAAGGCAAAAAAAAAAGAATAGGAAAAAACTTTTTTTTTTTTTTCTTGTTTCAGAACCTTTGTTTATTCACTCATTTTTATGGCCGGCTCAGCCTGCACCGACAGCAGGGCTGGTGCAGCATGTGGTGCCGGGGATTGAACCGCGGTCCCTGAAGCCACCCAAGCTTTGCCAAGCAGGCGCTTTAGACCACTGAGCCATCCCGCTGGGCCCCCGGAAAAAACTTTTTACTAAAAACTATTACAAAGGAATGATCTGAAGTGCAAGATAAAGAATTTACCCATCACACTTTCTTTCTTTCCTTCTTTCTTTCTTTCTTTCTTTCTTTCTTTCTTTCTTTCTTTCTTTCTTTCTTTCTTGTGGGACTGGGGTTCAAACTCATGACCTTGCACTTGCCAGGCAGGCACTTGTGACACAGAGCTATCTCCCCAACACCCCCATTACACTTTATATATATGACTGAATCATCACAGTGCACACCACAAATATGTACAATTACTGTGTCATTAAAACAAAAACACAAGCCGGGCGTGGTGGCTCACGCCTGTAATCCCAGCACTCGGGAGGCTGAGGCAGGAGGATTGGTGCGAGTTCGAGACCAGCCTGGGCTACAAAAGTGAGCTCAAGGCCAGCCTCAACTGCATGGCGAGACCCTGTCTCAAAAAGACAAAAAAATAAATAAATAAAAAAAATAAAATAAAATAAAATAAAATAAAAAAAAATAAAACAAAAACACATTAAGAAAAAAGGAATGTAGGCTGGGGCAGGAGGATCAGTGCGAGTTCAAGACCAGCCTGGGCTACAAAAGTGAGCTCAAGGCCAGCCTGAACTGCATAGTGAGAACCTGTCTCAAAAAGACCAAAAAAAAAAGGAATGTATTCTCTCTTACCAATTTTTATTTTATTTTATTTTCATATTATGGCCAGCTCAGCCTGCCCTGGGGGTGGGGATGGCACAGCATGCCGTATCAGGGATCGAACTACGGTCCCTGGAGTTGCCTAAGCTTGCCTAAACAGGCACTTTAGACTGCTAACCCATCTCGCCAGCCCACCAATTATTTTTTTTACAAGGACCGTCATCTATTTCAGTTCATAAATTAGTTCATTCTCAACCTGTCCATGTCTACTGCCATCTTTAATTCCTAATAAATCTCAGTGGACATCTGGCCAAGTGAATAATCTGTTATGCCACCGATTAATGGTGACTCTGCGGTGACACAAGAATTTACACTTCTAACCAATTTTCAGATGATTCTCAAGTTTTTAATATTGAACAGCAGATTTTTCTATTTAAATGATCTTTTTTTCCTTTTATAATTTGTTTTACTCTGGGGATTCTGGAATTGAACCCAGGATCTTTGCATCAAGTTATATCTCCAAGCCCTTTTTAAATTTTGAGACAGGGTCTTACAAAGTTATTGAGTTGTCAAGGTTGGGCTCAGACTTGCAGTCCTCCTGCGTTAGCTTCCCAGAGTGCTACAATTACAGGTATATATCACAATTCTCAGAATAAATGGCCATTTATTATGGTTTGTGTCTAGTTATCCCCCAAAGCCTCATGCAGTCATGGGGCAGCTTCTGGAGTTTGTGACTGATTCATGACCCAACGCTGGGATTATAGATGTGAGTGCCCTGGGCCAGATACTCTATGTTACAATGTGAAGAGGGGAGAGAGCCTAGCTAGCTGCCTGAGCTGCTGCAACTCACTTTGCTCTTTTACTCTTTGCTACCACCATGAAGTGCTGCTCTGTGCCATGTGCCATTTTGCCTTGGTGCCAGCTGAGTATGGACTGAAATCTCCACTGACTGTAAGTCTAATAAACCTTTCCTTCCTTCATTGTGTCAGGTATTTGTCCTAGCAAGCAAAGAAGAGTAACTGACATACCATTTTAAACTCTATTTGGTATGTGGTGCTAGCAATTATAGCTAAGACCTCATGCATGTTAGGCAAGAGCTCTATCACTTAGCTACAACCCCAGTACCCTCCACCTCTTCAGACAGGGCTAAGTTGTCCAAGCTGTCCACTTATGGACTCAAGAGACTCTAGAGATACTCCTGCCTCAGCCACATGCCACTATATCAAGCTGAACTGTGTTCTTCAAGAACACTATACTCAAGGGAGCCGGAGAGATAGCTCAGCAAATTAAGTGCCTGCTTAGGCAAACAGAGGGACCTGAGTTCATTCCCTGGCATGCGGCACCAAATGTGGTGCTGGCCCTGCCGCCATGCGCACTGAGCTGGTAGCACATGCCTGTAAATCCAGCACTGAGGAGGCTGAAAACAAGAGGATCTCTATTCTGTGCTGTGTAGTAAGACCCTGTACCAAATACATAAAATGAAAAATAAATAAACACACACTCCTGTGGGATATAGCTAAGCAGCATAACTGCTTGCCCAGCCCAAAGAGCTAGGAGAGAAACAGAATATTTGCTCTATGCCCATCCAAAAGGATGGTGAGACTCAGGTTGTGAGTTCAATCCCTGGTACAAAAAAAAAAAAACTCTCTCAAGTACCTACCATGCACAAGACTTGAATTCAATTCCTAGCACCACCACAAAAATTAAACTCTTAGATCACTTCCAAAAGGTCAGTAATAGCCAGCCGTGGTGGCTCACACTTGTAATCCCAGCACTTGAGAGGCTGGGGCAGGAGGATCCGTGCAAGTTCAAGACCAGCCTGGGCTACAAAAGTGAACTCAAGCCCAGCCTGAACTGCATAGTGAGAACCTGTCTCAAAAAGACATGCATACATACATACATACATACACATATACATACATACATACATACATACATACATA